>JAQQSY010006916.1:0-10771 GCA_028646535.1 Procyon lotor
CCTGTGTCGTGTGTGTCACGTGTGTGTCACGTGTGTGCGTGTGCCGGTGTGCGCGGGTGTGCGCGGCTGTTCCTGGGGCAGCTCCGTTACCCAGCACAGCACTGGACGTGGGAGCCCAGTCCCCCACCCAGCTGGGGGCCGCCCCTGCTGCCTCTGCCCACGGCGGGCGTCCCACAGACACGGGCCTTTCCAGGAGGCCGGGAGTCCGAGCAGCCGGAGGGCAGGAGGCGGCTGGGTTCCCTGGAGCGGTCACTGGGCCTCAGCAAGGTCGCTGACCCTTGGGGACCTGTTTCCTCTCCTGCTCGGGGCAGGGACTCAGACAGCTACCCCGAGTGTACGGTGGGGCGGGGGCCGGGTCCAGCCCCCCAGGCCCAGGGGGCCCAACCACAGAGGTCAGGTGGGCGTCTCGGGGTCGGTCCTGGGCACTGGCTGGAGCGGAGCAGACGCTGGCTGCCTGGATCCCCACACACAGTCGCTTTGTCTTAAGTTTCTGGTCCCTGAGGGGAGACTGTAAAGTCTGGGAAAACCGGGCATTTGGGGAAATTTCAGAAATCACCCCTGGCTATCAGCAATTAATTTTCTCGCTGCAGAGTCTCGTGACGTTTCCCCTCAAAGCCTGAATTTCCACTCCTCTGATCACCCTTGGTTTTGGAGGAGTTTGACCAAAAAGTGTCCCTCCGGTTCGGGGGTGAGACGCTGTCGGGGTGCAGCGGCCGCCGCGGGAAAGGAGCTCGCGCCGTGGCTGAGGCAGGGGGAGCAACTCTGGGGCCTGGGGGCCAGGAGGGTCCGGGGAAGCTGCCTCTGCCTCTCCCCGCCTTCCGGACCTGTGTCCCACGGTCCCTCCCTGTGTCTGTCCTCCCCTCTTCCCTCCCACAAGGACACTTGCAATGGGGGTCAGGGCCCCCCGGGGACCCCGGGACGATCCCCTCGAGAGCCTAACTCATCCATACCTGCAGATACATCTTTCCTTACAAAGCACAGTTGTGTGTTCTGGGGATTCAACGCAGATGAGAGCTGCATTGTTCGGTGTCCCCCCAACGCCCGGCTGCCAGCAGGTCCCGGCCTGACCGACCGACAGAAGGGAAGGCAGCGGGGCGGGGGCGGGGGGGGGGGGTACTGGGCCGGCAGCCGGGGCTGCCGGGGGCCATCGCGCCAGGACCTCAGGAGGGGGCACGACCGGACCCACGGCCCACCCCTGCCCATCGCCTCGTCTCTGTCGACGTGCCGAGCCAGGCGGAGGGGGCAGCCAGCGCTGTCTGCAGGTGACCGCAGGGCCACGAGGTCCTGAGAGCCGCAGGCCTGCAGGGCCCACCCCTGCACTCTGGATGCCGCAAAGCTCAATTTTGCAATTCTCCTGCAATGTTGCCAAGAGCCTCTTTCCGCTCGCCGGGCGGGCTGTAAACAGGCCTGGCTCTCGGCGGGCTGCGTAATTGTGGTTTCAGTGGACAGTTCCAGCAACACACTCTGGGCCCCGCGGCCATCCGGGCCGGCATTGGAATCCGCACCGAGGGGAGCCCGGTGGTTCGTGGAGCGCCTGCTTGCCGGCTTTGTCCCAGCAGCTGGGAGACGTTCTGGCTGCTGGCCTGACAGCATCTCCGATCCCGGGCCCCAGAGCAGGGACCAGCTCCGGCCCTCCGTGCCCCCTGCACAGAGCAGAACCGCAGGGAGTCGGTGTTGAGGGGTGTCTCCGATTTCACTGAGATTGCAGCCGCATGTGTGTGCGTGTGTGCGTGTGTATGTGTGTGCTAATATCCTTAGGGGTTGTGCACCGCTCACCGCTCCATACAGAATACTCCATCTGTGTGCGTATCTGTGCATATGTTCCCCCCACGTGTCCATGCACATCTGTGCATGTGTGTTACTCTGTGTACATGTGTGTCCTCAGAATGTGCACACACATGCACACGTGTGTGTGCGTGCAGGTGCATGCATGTCTGCGAGTGTGTGTGTGCTGCCGTGTGCACATGTGTGCGCATGTGTGCGCTGCCATGTGTGCCTGTGTGTGCACGTGTGTCTGAGCACACGTGTGTGCGCATCCGTGTACCTGTTCCCCAGCTCCGTCTGTCCCCTCCGAGCCCTACCCCAGACCCGTGCTCGTGCAGAACTGGGAGGCGACCAGGGCAAGGCTGAGCTGCGGCCTGGACTCGGGTCAGCAGGGGCGGCGTCTGCAGGAGCCGGGCGGGGGGAGGACGGGGGGCCCCTTGGTCCAGACGCCCCCTCCGGAATGAACGGCAAATGCAGCCCCAAGGGAAATAGTTCCCACACCTAGTCGTGTCCCGAGAGAGGTCGGGGTGGGGGCCGCCCGGGAACACGTGACGGGCAAGAACAAGGCCCCTTTGTGTGCCGGGGCAGCCGGGGCCGCTCCGCACGGCTCAATGGGCCATGGTCTGGCCGCCGGGCTGGCGGGGGGACGCGAGTTCCCCTGCTTGTCACGCCAGTATCTGGGGCCTCGCGTCACACCAAGCCCGGTCCCTGGAGCTGCCGGGCAGTAGGGGACCCTGGCTGTGGCCAAGGCCACTTCCTCCCTCGAGCTGCAGGTCCAGGCCGGGATGCTCTTGAAGATGGTGATTTCTGGTGTCCACTCGGCGCTTCTAGAACAGTGACAAGCGGGTATTTTCATGTGTTCCGACTGGCACGAAGCCCCAGGGTCTGAGGAGGAACAGCCGTGTGAAGGCTCCCGGGGCAGCCTGGGGTCCCCCTGGGTGTCCCGATGGCCTCAGGGAGCGCGGCCCCCTGCCGCCCCCCGCAGCCCCCAGAGCAGGGCAGGTCCCCAGCCTCCCTGCGCTGCTGCCAGCCCGAGACCCAGCTGGGGGCTACCCGGGACCAGCAGGACACCAGGTGTAGGAAAGCTCCCAACCTTAGGGACCTCGGCCCTCGGGTTCCCAGCCTCCTTACTCTCCGAGAGGAGCCCCATCCCTTCCCGCTGTAGTAGGGAGGCTCCAGAGGATGTTAGGGCCCTGGGGGGGCTCTGGCTGGGGCAGGAAGACAGCCTACGGTGGGGGGGTCGGCCGAGAGGACGACAGGGCATCTGGAGGAAGAGACGGGCAGGGGGCTACCGAGCAAACGGATGAATGGAGGCTACGGAGCGAAGCCCGGGGGTGGGGGGCAGGCAAGAGGAGGCCTAGCGGCAGGTGCGTGTGGAAAGGACCCGGAAGTGGGCCTGGGGGGCGCCCGCTGGGCGGGTTCGAGGTCAGAATGAAGTCAATAAGGACAGTAACGGGCGATAGTCTGTTGCATGAAATGGGAAGCGAAGAGTCTCTGTTGACATAAATGAATTCATTTCATAAGTGGGGGGAAAGCTCTTCCTTACAGTAGAATTCCAGCCAATAAATGATGGAATTAGAAAGTCAGTATTTTAGGGGCGCCTGGGGGGCTCAGTGGGTTGGGCGTCTGCCTTCAGCTCAGGTCATGACCCCAGGGTCCCAGGATCGAGCCCCGCATCGGGCTCCCTGCTCGGCGGGGAGCCTGCTTCTCCCTCTCCCACTCCCCCTGCTTGTGCTCCCTCTCTCACTATGTCTCCTCTGCCAAATAAATAAATAAAATCTTTAATAAAAATAATATTTTTAAAAAGGTGTGGCCTCGTGTAGCTGTTTCCTGCGCTCGCCCTGTGGCCGCTGCTGTCCGGCCGCGCTCACACCTGCCCATCTTCGCAGACGGCAGAGCCACAGGGCCCCGAGGGCGGCCGAGACCCCGCTCCGGGCCTCCAGAGGGGCGACAAGAAGGGGGGCTGCTCCCCGGCCCAGGCGGGTGCGGCTGGGGGGCTTCAGGGCCAGCGGGGAGCAGACCAAGTCTGTCCCAGCCGTGACCCTCCTCTGCCCCCTCCCACTGACGAAGCCCCCCACGAATACCCACCTGGGGCCTGGGCTGGTCTTCCAGGACGGACCCCGCATCCTGCGGCTGGATCCTCCCGCCCACCTGCAGGGCCATGTTCTGACTCCAGACCACTCCCCAGAGACCAAGCAGGTGACCTGGGTCACAGTGCACGGGGCACACACATGCCGGCCCAGACTGTGGAGGGGACTCAGGGCCACCGCCCCCACACCCCTGGGCCCTGCAGGCCCCAGCAGCTCCTGGGCTGACCAGGGGTGGCCTTGGAGTCCCAGGAGGAGCCGCTAGCCCCCACCCCGTAACCGGGCTCCCAGTTCCCTAGTGGTGAGACCCCCCCCCACAGCGTTTCTCAAAAACCCACATTCCCAGGCCCCCTCCCAGAGACCTGACCAACACAACTGGCATGGCGTGGGGGGCCGGAGGCCCTGTGGACTCCCCCTGGGGAGCGGGGTTGGAGCCCTATGTGGTCGCCGCCTCCTCCCGCTGTGCACAGGACGTTCTCCCCGTGAGCTCACCTGACACGTCCCCTGCCACAGGCCCGGTCCACCTGCCCTCTGCCCGCGCCGCGGCCAGCACGCCCAGCAGAGCCCGACGGGCCCGCGCCCCACTCTTCCCCTGCCTCCCAGCCGGGACCCCGACCCCAGAGGCTGGTTGCTCCCGGCCCAGCCCCCAGCAGGACTTCCCACCGCATACCGGCCACGAGCCGCCCTGCTGCTGAGTCCGCACCTCCCACCGCCCTGCCCGGCCCGGCCGCCGCTCCTGCGTCCTCGGGGCTCAGGGACGACGCCCGACGGCCCCCCACACCCAGCCCCGCCCTGCGGCCCGGTCAGCGTGGGGCCCCACGTCTCTCCCGGGACCCCGGGCTGTTCGTCCGTGGGGAGACCCACGTATCTGGTCCACAGATTGTTCCAAGGACTCCTGTCTCTGCCAAGGATCGAATCAGTTCCACGTGGAGTCCACAGTGTAACATCGTTCAGTGAGATCACAGAGGTCATGGTAACGGGATGCGAGACTGGGCATGTGGGCCGTGGCCCCGGGGACACCGTCAGGAGCCACCAAGCCGCACCTGGGTGGCCTCCCTGGAGAAGTCTTCCCGGCAGAGGCCGAGAACAGGCTGCTGGCCACCCCTCCCCCGCCCCGGCCCCTCTGTCCCTGGGGAAAGGCGTGGCTCCAAGGGCAGGCACCATGGAGGTGACCGGGGGCTGAGATTCATGTCCCCGCCCTCGGGGACACTGAGTCTGGGACTCGGGGTCCTGGTGGGGCGGCACAGTCGGTGTCCGGGAGAATCCAGGAGCTGGCGTGGTGGGAGTCGGGGAGCCTGTCCACACGGCCGGCGAGTGCGGGTCTGTCTCCTAGACGGGACGTGCCCTCCCTGGGGACAGACGGCATGAAACAAGCATCTTGAACTAATCACAGGACTAACAGTGACCAGAAAGTTCCAGATCTTGGCCCTAGTTTTCAAACTGCAAGATGAGAAAACGATCTTGGAACAGCGCTCAAGGAGCAGTGAAGTCCAAAAATAAAGATGCTTTCTAACCACACTGGGGGTCCCGTGTACCTGACCCACGACGGAAATAAACCATCGGTGAGCCCTCTCTGTGGGGAAAATGTCTCTGAGCTTAAGACCAAAAGGAAGCCAAAAACCATACAGTTGACTTTATACAAATAAAGTGTTACGATATCAAAAATTATTGTAAGTGGAATTTATAGAGGAATCTGTTCAAAGTCTCACCCTGGATTAAACTGTAACATACCAGCCACGAGTCCAATCAACAGCTCTGGGAGCTTAAGGGCCCTGTTCATGATTTTTAAAAAGTGGGAAACTGTGGAAATGTGATTGCAGATGTAGGAAAGCGAGAGCTCTCACAGATCGGTGAGCGGGAGGAAGGGCCTCCCCGGAGAGACGGGGACGCAGGGGACACGGGGGACCCATCCGGGACATGACAGGACGTGCAAGGGGCCATCAGTGAGTGCACTCAGCACAGGGACATACGGCACTGGATGCGGACATGGCCACATGGGTGCACACGCACACACGTGTGGGCACACACAGGCGCGTATTCTTACATGTGTGCATACGTGTGCACGCATATAAACACACGCGCGTGCCTACCTACACAGGCGCACATGCATCCCCTTGCAGACAAGGCTGGAGAGACGCGCCCAGTCACTGCCATCTCTGGATGGAAATTCAAACTCTTGAATTTCCACGAGTTGCTTGTTGACGTTTTCCAAAACTGATACATATTTGGTGATCCAAATACCCAAATAATATTTTTCCAAAAATAAAAGGAAAGAAAAGAAAGCAAACGGTCATGTAACAGCGCACTCTCAACCTCTCAGATGTTTGCTGGAAACACAGTCCTGGTAGACCCTGGGGCTCTCCCCAAGAAAGTTCAGAACTGAAAACGTGCTGTGCAGGGTTTTCGATCTTGGCCACCGTGCCCTACTGCCTGACCCCCGACGGGGCGCTCTGGGAGAAGGCGGGGGACAGCCCCCCAAAGCCCAGGAGAGGCTGGGAGGGCCGGGGCCCGAGACACCACCTCCCACCCTCGCTGGGGGCAGAGCAGTACGGCTGGGCGCCGTGGGGGAGGTGGGAGCCCTGCAGCCCCGAGAGGCATGGAGGGTGTGTGGCTGGAAAGTTTTCGAGCTGTTTGGACCTGATTCTGCAGGTGAGACCAGGCACCGAGAGCACATCTGCTCCAGCTGGGTTTGGAGTGACGGGGGAGGGGATCACTCAGGGCAGGAGTTGGAGAAGCGGTCGGTTCATCGAGGCAGCCAACACGTCCACAGTGAGGAGCCCAGGCCATGGCCAACGTGAGCCCGGGCCACTGTCCACACTGCCACTGTGGACATCTGCTTAGCACCGGGGCCCCTCGGGCTCTGCTTGACCCATGAGTGACACTGGCCCCCTTTCCAAGGCCGTCCGGGGCAGCAGGTGAACCGCCCCTCCCGCAGGGGTCGGAGCCCCCATCTCAGCTTCTCCGCATGAGGCAGCCAGCCCTGCCCACGCAGGGGTCCCTCGCCCTCTCCATGCCCCCGTGTGGTCACGCACAGAAATCCTTCCCTGGCTGCTGTCCCAGCCATGCCTGATAAACGGTCCTTGGCCTCTGCCCCGGGCGTCCGGTGTCTTCACCAGTACCCAGACGGTGGGGCAGCCCACGGTCGGTCAGCCGCGGGGAGGGACGAGGCCGCACAGCACAGTTCTGGGCGCGGCAGACCCTGGAGACCCACGCAGAGGTGGCTCCGAGTGCCAGCAGCGCATGGGGATACTTGGGGACCAACGTGTGTGGGAGGCTGACAAACCCACCCAGCCAAGCTGAGCCCGCAGCGAGGGGACCCCCTCCCTTCCACAGACGGACCCCGACACTGACCGCAGCCCCTGCCGCCGGCCCGGTGAGGCAACAGCGACTAGAACAGGAGCGCGTCCCCGGAGCTCCCCCCACGGGAGAGGCCACGGGCCTGACACGCAGGGTCAGGAGGAGGAGGTCGTGAGGGCCAGCTGGGAGCACCTCGGCCCTGGGAACCAGGGCCCCCTGAGAAGAGAGATGGGCCCCGGATTTGGGGGTCCCCCAAGGCTCTCAACACCATCTCTGGGTGAGCTCAACGGCCGCTTCCCACTAGAAAGCCGCGTCCCCGGCCTCCTCGGTGAGGTGGGTGCCCCTGGGAAGGCCTCTCTCGCCACAAGGAAAGGTCCTGGACCACATGGGACACAGTGACGTCTGGGCATCGGAAGCCCCATCACGGAGAGTGGACGGTGGTCCCCGGGCCGGGAAGGCTGTGGGGGACCTGCTGAGGGTCCCGGCGAGGGGGAGCGGGCCCCCACCCACAGGTCCCGTTCACGCCCCGCCCCCACGGGCCCACCCACCCACGGGCCCCGCCCCCACAGGCCCCGCCTCCCACAGGAAAGGCCACCAGGACGGCTCATGTGCACCTCTGTAACCCCGTCACAGACCCTCGGATCCCACCACCCAGGTGGTAATTTGGTGATATTATTTATTTATCTATCTATTTATTTATTTATTTATTCAATAATAAAATATTATTATAATATTTAATATTATATTATAATATAATATATAATATATTATAATATATAATTATACATAATACATAATAATAAAATAAAATAAATAAATTATTTATTTATTCAGCAGATATTTCCCAGCACCTCTAGCTAAGAACCAGATCGCTGGACTGGCTTTACCCCTTGGGGGACCTACCCTCCCTGCCTGCCTCGGTTTCCCACCCGCGGCGAGCGGGATGGGGCTCGGATGATGCAATGGGTGGGTGCACGTCACCATCTCAGACCTGCCGCTGGAGGCGGCCACAGCTTCAGAGGGAAACTGAGGGGAGAGCCCAGCACTTGGCACGGCCCCTGGCGGCCCTGCGGCAGGACGGGTGCCCAGAAGCCCCTGCGACATGGCCGCACGGCACCTGCCTGTTTCAGCTGAATGTACAGTGACCAAGGGTCAAGGTCAACACTTAGCAAAACCCTCTGTGACATCCGTGCTGGGAGCTTGGGCGGCCGAAACAAGAGCCCCTCACCCGGTGTCTCAAAAAGCAGCAGCGTCCCTCGTGCCCGCATGGCGGTGCTGGTGGGGTCCCCAGTACCCTCCCCTCCCCGAGGGGCCCCTCCGGGCTCGGCCGTGTCCCCTCTGAGTCAGCTGTGCCCTCGTCTCCCCTCTGACACGGACGCCGGCGGGCTGGGGCATGGCTCACACCAGTGATCTCGTCTAGTCACCTCTTAAGGACGGATTTCCAAATAAGCCACATTCTTTGGTGAGGGGGTCGGGCCTTCCGCACGCAGCTCCGCCCATGACCTTCTAGATCTGGGGACGACCCAGGATCGTCTATCTGCTTGCCGTGCTGTCCTTCAATGCCCCCAGCCCACTCCCGAGCCCCCTGCCCCCGTGTGCTGCGCAGCACGGCCTCGGCCGGACTGGGGGGCTCCGGGGTGACCCGCTGCGTCGGTCGGCACCTCCTCGCTGCTGCTCCCCCGCACCTGCCAGTGGGCAGATCTTCTCAGGAGCTCAGGGAAGCCAGAGACAGGGGGGAAGGCAGCACCCGAGATGTGGGCTACCAGGCTGGACACCTGTGTGGGACCTCTGTGCGCCCCTAAATGCTGGCATCTGTGGGGGCGCCCCGGGACCTCATGCCTGCCCCCTGAGCACACCACAGGGAGGCACCCTGCCTCTTCCCACTTTGGGGATGAGCAGCACTGGGGCCCCGAGAAGGTGGGTGACACGGCCCCCCATCACGGTGACCAGCACGGAGTCAGAGTCATGCCTGGACGTGGGGCTCTGGGGGTGCCCATCGCTCCACACCCTGCTGCCCGCGGTGCCCCCAGCCGCTCACGGGTCAGGCTGTGGCAGGCTGTGCCCAGCCCTCGGCACGCCTGTCTGTGGGAGCTCGTGGGGCCGGCCGGCAGCTGGGCACGGGGCCCTCTGCAGACAGCCACCGGCCTCCCCCACGTCTGCTGGCCGGTCCCGGGGAGACGGGCGGGTCAGGGGATGCTTCGGGATTACGGAATGTCCGGAAAAGCCATCCAGCCTCCAGACCCCACGCCGCAGATGCTAATGGACTCCCCACCTGCCTCTGGACGGCGGCGGATACGTCTGGCTCCGGCCAGTCAGGCCCTGTCTCTCTGTCCGTCTCTGATCAGGGACTGTTTCCCGAGACTGGAGGGGCCCGTCCACACTCCAGTGTGTGAGGCCAGCATGTGGGGACAATCCCCGGGGTCGCATCACGGCCCAGCTGAGGCTCGGGGAGACAGTTTCCTGGCCACGGCTGGGCCACTTCCTCTGAGGGGGAGGGCGGCCGCTCTGGCCCAGATTTGGGATAAAAGCCCCTAGAAACACTTTCTCAGTCCGTCCTGCCGTGGGCAGGGACTGTAAAACCGCAGCATCTCCAAGTAAACACGGGACGGCTGCTAGCTCCATTAGCCTTCCTGGGGACATCCCGGCCCCCCCTCTCCCCGTCCGCCCCGCCCGGGTCCCAGTGCACCCGCACACGGCACCTCTCCTTGGCCCCCAGGAGGCATCCGGACCTCCGGTGGCCAGAACGGGGAGCCAGGCGCTGCTGGGCTGTGCCTTCCTGGGAGGTCTGAGCTGCCCAGCCACACGGGGTCACAGGTCTGGGGGCCACTGAGGGCCGAGCGAATGCCATGGCCCCCGGGTGCCGGGCTGACCCCGTGACTCTGAGGGTTGGTACCAGCCCCGGGCAGCATTCACGCTGCGTCCTGAAGGCGTAAATACCACTCGGGGCCAGCGGGTCCCAGAGAAGGGTGGGTGGGCCCTGTCCCTCGTGCAGGGGCAGCCGCGTGCCCCAGGCCCCCGGGCAGACCAGGAGCAGGGCGCCATCCCCAACCCCATCTCCAGCCCCAGGCTGGCGCCCACGGGCTAAATCCAACCTCCTGGCATCAGGGAGGGGAAACTCTTCCCGGAGAAGGGGTACAACTTGCCTAGAGTTGCGCAGAGAGGCACATCAGGACCAAACCTCATCTCGGGCTCTTGGTCCCGGGGGGAGCCGAGCCTCCTAGGACCCAGGGAAAGCCACACCTGAGGTCAGCGTCTGCCCCAGTGGTGCCAACGCTGCGGTCTGGGAGGCTGGGCGTGGGGACCCGGGGCCGCAGGCGAGCGCGGTGGGCCCACGGTGGGGGGCTGAGCCCCGTCCCAGGTTGCCGTGGGGAGGAAGGAGCCCCGTGATGGAGGACGAACCCCTCCCTCAAGTCAAATAAAGTGGCAGAAACTAACACGTTTGGGGGGACGGACTCCCAGGAGATTTCAAACACGGAGGTGGCTGCTGAGCATCCCGGGCCGGGCTATGGGGCCGGGAGCGAGGCCCGCGAGCAGCGGGGTGACCGGGGCCTGGCTGTGGGCGAGGGGGCGCGGGCGGGGGCCTTCCTGCTGATCTCTAGGCTCAGGGTGAGAAGCCCCAGAGC
>JAQQSY010006917.1:0-10770 GCA_028646535.1 Procyon lotor
CACCTTTCCCTTCCTTCTCACAATGCCCTCCATGTTTTTCTTTATGCTCAGCACATAAGTGAGACCATAAGATAATTGGATCTCTCTGCTTGACTTATTTCACTCCACACAATCTCTTCCAGTCCCATCCATGTTGATACAAAAGTTGGATATTCGTCCTTTCTAATGGAGGCATAATATTCCATTGTGTATATGTACCACATCTTCTTTATCCATTCATCTGTTGAAGGGCATCTTGGTTCTTTCCACAGTTTGGCGATTGTGGCCATTGCTGCTATGAACATTGGGGTACATGTGGCCCTTTTTTGTAATGCATCTGCTTCTTTGGGGTAAATACCCAGTAGTATGATGGCTGGGTCATAGGGTAGCTCTATTTTCAACTTCTTTTGTGGAGGGTCCTGGAGGACGGGGTGAGGCTGGCTAGGGTGGCCTAAGGGTGGCGAGAGCTGGGAGGAAGCAGCGATAACAGTGCTAGACATTCCATTTAGAACACCAAAATAGCTGCACAGCAGACCTCTGTCATTTGTTTTTAACCGCACTGAGTGACTAAGAAGGTTTTCACTCCATGGACTGTATTTAGTTCTCTCCTTTTCGCATATTTTTAAATGTACCAAATAGTCAGTTTCAGCTCTGAATACTTCCTCCCTTTATAAATCCCAATGTTCAAGATCCCTACACGCTAGGTTTCCAAAACAGTGTTGAACTGCTCAGGAGAACCAATTTTGGGACTGTAAATAGGAGGAACCCAGCAGGTACGTGTCTCATGCGAATTATAGGTGAATTGTCCATCATCAAACCACTGAAGGTCTCATACAGAAGAACATTTGTTTTGATATAACTTTGCCCACATCAGATAACTTAGCAAGATTTTCGTCTGAAAGTACTTTCCCAATTAAATTGGATTCTGTGCAAGTCAGAGAAATTTATATGATTAGGGGTGTAAGGGGCAGAAATGTGTCTCCTTTTGCATGAGAGCACCAGAGAGTTGGCGGGTTAGAGAAAAATGTCAGTGCCCACTCCACTGGAACAGATGATCCCTGCCCATCCCTTTCACATTTTCAGATTACCTTAGAAACATATAAAAACATCACTGCCAAACCGTTTTTCTACCACGCCCAGATCACAATGTCATAAGGTATTTCCAAGAACCGAGAAAGAATCCTACCTTCACACCTGCAGAGCACCGTGCATGTTCTCTGCTCACATCACCACAGAAGGGGGGCTTCTGCGGTCTTAAGGAGATGGCTATGGACCACCTGGGCTTCCTAAGAGACTCAGACCCTGGTAGAAATACAGGTGCTAGCCTCCTCTTTCAATCATGGTTTTATGGTTTTACACTCACTACTCTTACCAAAAAAAAAATCAGGTCAAGGTGGTTTAAGGAACAACTTTTACCAAAACTTCATGGAACATAAAATTCCTACTTTATTTCAATATATTAGAAGCCAGGGAAAAAAGAAGCATATACCTAGTTCATTTTGATGAAACATCAAAATTAGTATCAAATTAGTACCAAAATTATGTACTTTTAGAGCTTAAATAAACACACATAACAACCTTATTTGCAAATGTATACATAAATGTCTACTAAGAAAACTATATACATCACCAAATGTAGAATTTTTCTAATAAACATATTAATATAATGTAATCTATCAGATTATTTTAAAAAGTTATATAATCAAGTATATGGATTTAGAAAAATAATCCATATAGATTAACACTTATTCATAATGCAAAATATTCATAAACTAGGAAGAAAAACTTAGTAAACTGGAAGATACCTGCTTTATCATCATGGAGTGCAGTGCATACATCTTTCTTAAAGAAAAGCTTTAGAAACACCTTACAGTTAGGAACAAGAAAAGGATACTGAGTGTCAGTGCCATTATTGAATACATTACTGGCCTTAGATAATATAAGAAAGCAATAAAAGTAAATGAAATATAACAATCGTAATGTTAGTCTTTTAAAGATGATATGATTGTGAACATGTATAATCTAATGAAATCTAGAAGCAATAAGAATTGAACAGAAATTTCAGCTAGGTGCCAGATATAAGATCAAGATCCAGAAATCAATATAATTTCTATATCCTAGCAACAACTAATTTTAAAGTGTAATAATAACAAAAATCCTATTCTGCAATAACAGCAAAAAATTTAAGTTATCTAGTAATGAATTCAATAAAAGATGTTTAAGACATTTATATAGAAAATTATGAAATACTACTGGAGAATACAAAAGAAGACCTAAACAAACAGAAAAATATCCCTTCCCTGTGAGGAAATCCTCTATATTTTATAGTTGCTATCCTCTGATAGTTTATCTATAAATTCAAAGAAATTTCAATTAAAAACCATTTTTTAAGTGGAACTAAGCAAGTTGATATAAGGCTAAATTTCTTAGGATTGTCAAAAATTATGAGGAATAATAAAATAGGAAGTGAAGAAGGACATAAAGAATTATCATAAAGTGGGGGAGAGAAATGAAACAGGAAGGGATGGGGAGGGAGACAAACCATAAGAGACTCCTAGACTCAAGAAATGAACTAAGGGTGGCCGGGGGGGGTGGTAGGGATAGGGTGGCTGGGTTGTGGACAATGGGGAGGGTATGTGCTGTTAAGTCCTGTGAAATGTGTAAGCCCGAAGATTCACAGACATGTACCCTGGGGCAAATAATACGTTATATGTTAATAAAAATTAAAAAAAAAAGAATTATCATAAAGTCAATAATTTGGATAGTATGCTACTGGTGCAGTTTTATAGATAATATACCAAAGGGATATAAAGAGAACCCAGAACAGAGCATGTATATTTGACACTTAGTATGTAAGAAGATGCATTAACAAGTCAGTATGGAAAATGTATGTTTTCAAAAATCATTGTAGGACAATTGGCTACCACTGTAGAAAGTGATATATAATTCTATTCTATTTTAACAACATACATAAGTTTAAGTTTCAGACATATTAAAGACTGAACTGAAAATAAATTCCTTAAACTTGCATTTAAAATGTAGAGAAGATTCTATAATCTTAATGTTGGGAAGGATCCCTTAAGCAAAATACAAGAGTACAAGCCATAAAACAAAAATTGTGTAAATTGAACTACCATGCAAAGAATATGTCTGTCCATCAAAAGATACTCTAACAAAATAAGGAATACAAGCCATGGATTTAGAATCATTGCAAGGTGTTACAGATCCAAGAGTTCTCATCAGATTACAAAAATAATGATAAAATAATAGAACAAATAACCTCAATTTTTGAAAAAAAGGGAAAAAGATTTAAAAAGAACAGTCGCATAAGCGGAAACAAAATGTGAGTAGGTGCTCAAACTCAGGACTAATCAGGAAAAAATACTTGAAATAATATTATTCCATTTCATATCCATCAGATTCAAAGTTGACATGTACCACAATTAGGAAGGATAATAAATATGGGAACTCTCACATTCTGCTGGTGAGACTATACATTGTTATGTCCAATTTGGAGAGAAACTTAGTACCAGCTAGGATCATTAGAGATATTCATACAAAAGTTCACATTTCTACTTGTAAGTATATATCTTTTAGTAAAACTTTGTACACATACACAAGGAAAGCTACACAGAAATTTTTACTGCATCATTATTTGTAACAAAAAAACATATCAGAAATAAGTTAGCAAATAAAAGAATGGATAAATAGCTATGGGCATATATATGGATAAAACATTTGTATGTGTGTTTACCTTTCTACTCAGGCACATAAAACCAGGCTAATTATATAACCATGCTACTGTTGGTACTAGGCTGTATAAGATTAATTTTTTGCTTTATGTTATTGTATATTATTTTTCCCCAGTTTCTGATCTTCATTTTTACTATCTGTGATAGCCTCAAAGATGTCCCTTAATGATGCCTGCCAACTGATGTATGGTCTCCTGCCACATCTCCCAGGGTTGTTCTATGTGACCTGTACGATATTGCAGAACTGATGTTATGCCACCATCTGAGATTGTTATATGAGACCTCACTCTCTTTTCCTCTGAATACACTTGCACTGGAGACAGCCAGATCCCATGTTTTGAGGACATTCAGGCAAGCCCAGTGAGGAAGCCCATGTGGCAAGGAACTGAGGGCATCACCCAACAGTCTTATATTATCTAAGCCATTCTTTAAAGTTGGCCCTCCAATCCCCATTAAACCTTTAGAAGCTTATAGGGCTGACCCATATTTCGACTGTGGCCTCAAGAGAAACCCTGAACGAGAACCACCCCACTAAGAAATTCTTAGATTCCTGACCCTTAGAAACTGAAGTAAAAATGTTTATTTTTTTAAGTCACAAAGTTTTGGAGTACTTTGATATTAGCAATATGTTTGTTAACCAATTCTTCCCTTTTCAGTTTAGAAACCTATGCTAACATGTTTGTTATTGATTCTTTGTAAGTATAAATCCTTGGAAGATACATAATGCCACTTTTTGTAAATGTATTTTCTTTCTCTCTTTTTTTAAAATATTTTATTTATTCATTTGACACAGGGAAAGAGATTACAAGTAGGCAGAGAGGCAGGCAGAGAGAGAGGGGGAAGCAGGCTCCCTGCTGAGCAGAGACCCCGATGTGGGGCTCAATCCCAGGATCCTGAGATCATGACCTGAGCTGAAGGCAGAGGCTTTAACCCACTGAACCACCCAGGCGCCCCTGTAAATGTATTTTCAATTTATAAAAATGTAATTGTGTTACAGATGCCATTCTGTTTTGTTTTTTCACGATTTTATACCTACTGATTTTGCTAAATGTATAACATTTTCCTCTAAATGTAGAAGAGCATCCCATAAGATACATCCTTGTAACTCATCCCCTGTGTGATGAGTTTTCTGTAAGGTATATACCCTGAAGTGGATGGTTGGGTCACGGAATATACTTTTCATTTTCTTTTTGGTGGCTGTCTTCATTGCCTTCCATCTCTTCCCTATCCTTACAAATACATCTATTTAAGGGAGCCTGAGTGTCTCAACTGGTTAAGTGTCTGACTCTTGATTTGAGTTCAGGTCATGATCTCAGGGTCATGAGATTGATAACTGTTCTGGCTCCATGCTGGGCATGGAGACTGCTTGAAATTCTCTCTCCCTCTCTCTTTACCCTTCCCTCCTTTAAATATTTAAAAAATTTTGGGCACCTTGGTGGCTCAGATAGTTAAGCGTCTGCTTTCAGCTCAGGTCATGATCTTGGGGTCCTGGGATTGAGCCCATGTGTGTGGGAGGATTCCCAGCTCAGCAGGAAGTCTGCTTCTCCCTCTCCTTCTGCATCTGCCTTTCCTTCTTGTGCTCTCTTTCTCTCTCACAAGAATAAATAAAATATTTTTTAAAAATTAAAAAATTGGGGCACCTGGGTGGCTCAGTTGGTTGAGTGACTGCCTTCAGCTCAGGTCTCATCCTGGAGTCCCAGGATGGAGTCCTGCATCCGGCTCCCTGCTCAGCATGGGGTCTGCTTCTCCTCTGACCTTCCCCCTCTCGTGCTTACTCTCTCTCATTCTCTCTCTCTCTCTCTCTCAAATAAGTAAAATATTAAAAAATTTAAAATTTAAAAATTAAATAAACAATTTAAGTCTTCAGGATGCCTATTTCCTTCATCCTCCCATCTCTTCTCCCCAGAAGGAAGATAATTCACTTAGTTCCTTTATTTATTGTATATACAAACAAATTCAGATTCTTTATACTTTTACCCAAATGGTAGTATATTAAACATATTCCTCTGCTGTACTATTTGTACTATGTAATTTGCCTTGAAGAAACTTCTACTTTAGACCATAAATGACTTGTTTTTCTACGTAAATATATAGTATGCCATTGTTTGATTTTATCATAATTATTTAATAATGTCTTCATAGATAGACAAATTAGATTAATTCCCATCTTTTGAATCTTCAATAATCCTGCAGAAAGTAATCTTAAACAGATAAAAATCATTTCTATGTGTATAGGTTTACCAATAAAATATATGTGTAGAAATATATTTCTGAGTCACAGAGTATTTATAATTAAAACAAATATAAATATTTAAATAGATGTCTCCTATAGGAGATAAGGGTAGATATAAGAGGTTGCATAAATTTATAAATTTATATCAGAGGATCAAGTCTTGAGATTGCTTTACTGCTTTATTTTCCCTTTCTGGTGTGAATTCAAACTTGGTGTGTTTTGTTTCCTTTGTGTGTGTATATTAATACAAATATTGAAACACATATATGTTACTGAAAAGCTTACATGCACATATTGTAAATTTAGGAGGTTCTGAAGGTGAATGAAAAAAAGCAGGTTTATCTCACATCATTTTACTCAGTCACAGAATAATTTTCTCCTGTGGCAGCACCATGTTTGGGCACATGGATAGATTCCTCTTATTTGGAGATATATGTACTTCTTTCTGCATTGCAAGAACTGGAAAGAGAAGACTCTTGCCAAGTGCTGTTTAAAAAAGAGGCACCAGATTTCTGTGTAGCCATTTATATTAGGGATATATGCCCTTACTATCTCAACATTCAGCCTCTGGCAAACACCATCATTTGTGGATCTTAACAATGTGATTACTTCTATTTATTTTCTACCTATTCAGAAAGGCTGGGTATGGGACTCTACACTATTGCTGGTGATAGTATTTGAACCTGATGCAATCCAGGTGGCTTGGATCCACTGCACAGCACTCAATCTGGACATTTCTCCTCGGGCTTATCATCTCGGTCCAGTCAGTGGAAGGGAAGATAAGATGTGTATACACGTTTCTTAAATGCATTGTTCCAGAATTTGTGAACATAGCCTTTGTTTACTTTTTACTGAAGAAAATTTAGTTACATGGTGACATCTAATTTCAGTGGTGTCTGGAAAATACGATTTAATTTTGAACATGTATTTATTTATTATATGCCTGCACTTGAGCCATTTTTTTTTTTTTACTGTTTTATTGTTTTTAAGTTGTTTACTATGAAAAGGGAGAACATATTGAAGAGCAGACGTACTCCTTGTCACGTTTTATAGTTTTAGCTTTCACATTTATATCTATAATCCACACAAAATGCACATCTGAATATGGTGAGAAGATATTTATCTTTATTTTTTTTTCCCTATAAGAATGAGTTTTCTTAATTTAATACTACTCTTACTGACATACCTATTTCTATACACATGTGGAAATGTCTTCATATTTCTAATCTGTTCCTTTAGGTTTTTTTTTAAACACCGACTACTATTATACTGTGTGATTTCTTTTACATGTTTCTTAAAGCAATTTTCTCACCATGATCCTTCTTTTAATTTTATTTTACTCTTTCATAATAGTTTTAAAATTAGGTTTTATGCGTGCTCCACACAGGGAATGGAGTCTGCTTAAAATTCTCTCCCTCCTTCTCCTTATGCTCCTCCCCCTTTCTCTCTAAAAAGCTTTTAAAATAATAATTAAATGTACTATTTAATGTACTATTGGTAGTTTTGCAGAGTTCAATTAAGTGAACATTTATTGAGTGCATGCTCTATCCCAGGTATAGAACTTGGGATAACACAAACAAAACAAAACAAAAACAATTTATAAAAGAGGTGAACAGATATTTTGACTTAAGGAGCTTAATTCTAATCCTTCTCAAGGATTTGGTTTGAGTGTTCCACAAAATCCTACTATTCATGGTGTCTAGGGCTTTAATATTACCTTTCTCAGTGTTGATAAACAATTGTTCAAGTCTGCTAAAATGTGAAAGTTCTTATTAAATTAAAAAAAAGACTTGGATATCAATATTATAGAAGATCTTGCTATTTCTAAAACTAGATGTAAAACACTTGATTGATTAACTCACCAATTGTGTAAAACAAATTTTATCTGATGGTGGACAAAATCTAAAATATTTACCATTTAACTTATGTCTTGTATCATTCTTTTTTCCCTCCTTGGTTGAGTCCCCTTTCTCCACACAGAATGTCTACATAATAGCATTCAACTAGAGAGTTGAATCATGAAGATCTATCTTTACATAGTGTCTGAATTATTTTCATAATAGTCCTAACTTTCCATAAGTTATGAGTCTAAGTCTTTAGTTTTAATTAATAAGATCATTTATTTTTGTATATATAACAACTGTAATATCACTACATAATAACTAAATCTGTGCATCAAATTTCAGAAATTATTATTTAACTAAAAACCTGATATAACCATATATGTCCCATTATAATCTCAATATTTGTAAGTCTGAAGTCTAAGCTCATTTTAGTTCTTCTTTAAAAATATTTTATGCTCAGTATGCCTTATCATCACCCTCCAGGCACCCAGTCAGACTCTTGATTGTCCTAAGACTGCCTCTTTTTCCCTTGACTCCAAAATGTAATTTGAAATCCAGTGGGTGCTCCATTCTAAATATCTTCTTCAGGCATTTCTATTTATGTCATCACTACTACCACAGACCTACTAATAGACCCCATCTAATTTCACTTACAATAACATGTGTGTCTTAATGATATCTCTGCCACTTTCCTATACCACTTCATTTAGTTTTTAGCATCACTATTAAAATGAAAGTTTCCTGTGTGCATTCAATCTTGTCTCAACCTCTTGTGATTTTTTTAGATATCCCAGGAGATACAAAAACTTTGTGATTGAGTCCAGCAAATTTGTCCAGAGTCATCTTACTGTCCTTATGTATGCAAATTATATCAGAGCCAGGATAAACTACTTGGCAATAGCCTACACATATGGCGATCAGTATACTGTGTCCTCTACCTGGATTGCCCTGGACATTTCTCGCCTAACAAGTTCTACAAAGCCTTTGCTATTTCTAAAAGCAGATTCTTTTCTCCTTACCTCAGTAATACTTTACTAAAACCCAAAAGGAGCACAAATAGGATTCCAATTGACTCCTCGATGATAAGTCTGTCTGCAAGGACTTGTCTTTTTTCTTTAGTTCCTTGCACAATGCTGTGAGCATACAGATGTTTGATAACTGCACACATTAATGAAAAGTATTATTTTATAGTGTGCTGTGATTGTAATTGTATACAAAAAATTATATCTCTGTTCATAAACGTCGATATGTGTTTACATAAGTAAGAAGTTCATTACATATAGAAGTAAATAGGATTACTAGAATGTAAATCTCATTTAGGCTCCATTCTAGGATAAACTTTACAAAGCAAACGAAAGCTATAATACACACAGACACATGAGTTCCTCAGTTTCTTAAGCTACATTGTTAGCTTTACATAGATCGTAGGTAAGCCAAGTATTCAGAACATCCAGCCTCCCTCTTATTTCACATAAACTTGCTATAATACGTGTAAACAGACGGCAACCTAGAGTGTTGTGCACTTACTTTTTGTGCATTTCTTCTGCACAAATGCAAGTCTGGCTCATGTTTATACTTCAGTGATTTTTGAAAGAAGATTAATGACATGAATATTTACAAAGAGAATGTCTATGTGACCAACGTTTGTGCACTCTTGAATATCAGTGTCACGGTGCTTTGCTCTGGCTGCCTTTTTTGCCACACAACCTTATTTTATGAAGGTGACAGGCTGTCACATGTAAGGTTTATTTCTATTACTTCTTTTGCTGCTTTGATTCACAGTCTATTTTCAGTGTCTTTTCCTTTCCTTTTCAAATGTTAATTGTGAGTTGAACCAATTAACATATTTAACAAATCCTGGAATTAATTTTTCAATTCAGATTGAAGCATATATTTCTGCTGAAATACATTAGTCTTTACTAATAGTTCGTTTCCAGTGTTTATCTACATTTTGGAATAAGGTTATGCCTATAGATACTTTGTTGCTGACTCTCTGGCTTCGTTCAATGCCCAATTTTAAGAACTGGACTTTAATGACTTTGCAAGAGTCTTGTTAAACTCTATCTCCAAGGCAATCTCTAATATTTCCTGAACAGTCAGATTGTTGTCAAAACACTATTGTGAGCTCAAATGAGATAGTCTTGCATTAGGTCATGTGACTAGAGACAGAGCTGTGAGGAAATGTGGGAAAGGAATTTGGGGCAAGAAAATAGGGCTATGTTTTTAAACGATGGTATCTGAGTTGTCAGGGCTGGCAAGAATAAATAACAATATTTATGATTTACATAATATAAATATCATTTTATAAGATTGTGATAAACAACAGTACACATGCCAAAAATTATTTAGTTTCATAGAAAATATTTTATATCCATTTGGAAATATTAAGGGATTTCATATTTACCTTACAGAGCTATTTTGTTTTACCAAAATTACAGTATGGCTTAAAGATAAAATAAGTCAATATCTGCAGGTTATAGAAGTGAATTTCCCTTGCAGCAGTTTTTTTTGTTTTTCTGTTTTTTTTTTTTTTTTGCAGCAGACAGTTTTTAAGTTAACATTTGTTTCCCCATTATCTTCCTACACCATTTTGTTCAGATGTGAATAAAAGAGAAACTTTGTATATTCAAAATTTATTATATCTCAAATAATTTAAAGATCCACAAATCTAAAATCTTATGTATATGAAGGCATAACAGACAATGGCCTATTCACTACTCAGGTCTTCAGTTTATCAGGTAAAATGGAATTAATTGCAAATAACAGAAAATCTAACTCATACTGACAAATGACAAAGGAGATTTAGGTTCTTGCCTCATGTCCACATAAAGAATAGGGTCCACAGAGATCTCTTTTCCATCTCACATATTTGTGAAAAAGCCCAAATTAATTTTAAGTGACTCTCAGTATCACTGAAAAGTTCTCAGCTCTATTCTCTTCTAGTTGCCCTCTTCACAGGTTA
>JAQQSY010006918.1:0-10769 GCA_028646535.1 Procyon lotor
TAGTATAGACATTTTAACACCGTTTGTTCTTCCAACCCATGAGCATGGAATGTCTTCCCATTCCTTTGTGTCATCTTCAATTTCTTCCATTAGTGTTTTATAGTTTTCAGGTGCAAAGTCTTTCATCTTTGGTTAGGTTTATTCCTAGGTATCTTAATGTTTTGGGTGCAATTGTAAATGGGATTGATTCCTTAATTTCTCTTTCTCATGTTTCATTATTGGTGTATAGAAATGCGACAGACTTCTGTACCTTGATTTTGTATCCAGCAACTTTACTGAATTCGTGTATCAGTTCTAGCAATTTTTGGATGGAGCCTTTCAGGCTTTCCATATAGACTATCATGTCATCTGTAAATAGTGAAAGCTTTACTTTCTCCTTATTGATTTGGATGTCTTTTTTCCTTTTTGTTGTCTGATTGCTGTGGGTAGGACTTCCAATACTAGGGTAAATAACAGTGCTAAGAATGGACATCCCCATCTTGTTCCTAACCATAGAGAAAAAGCTCAGTTTTTCTTCATTAACAATGATATTAGCTGTAGGTTTTTCACATATGGACTTTATATGAGATATATTCCCTCATCTTGTACTTTGTCAAATGCTTTGAATGTTTTACTTTGTCAAATACTTTTTCTGCATCTATTGAAATTATCATATGGTTCTTTTATATTATTTTCTATTTATATACGAACCATATTATCGTATGGGTCTTTTCTTTTATTACTGTGGTATGTCATGTTGACTAATTTGTGAGTATGGTAAAAGACCCCAAGTAGCCAAAGCAATCTTGAGAAAGAAAAGTAAAGCTGGAGGCATCACATGTTATATTACAAATGTTATATTACAAAGCTGTAGTAATCAAAACAGAATGGTACCAGCACAAAAACAGACACATAGATCAACAGAACAGAAACAGAAACTCCAGAAATGAACCCACAACTTTATGGCCAATTAATCTTTAACAAAGCAGGAAAGTCTATACAATGGGAAAAAGGCAGTCTCTTCGACAAATGGTGTGGGGGAAAACTATACAGTAACATGCCAAAGAATGAAACTGGACGACTTTCTTTATATCTTACACAAAAATAAATTCAAAATGGACTGAAGACATAAATATGAGACATGAAACCACAAAAACCCTAGAGAAGAAGAGAACACAGGCAGTAACCTCTTTGATATCAGCCATAGAAACTTCTTTCTACATATGTCTCCTCAGGCAAGGAAAATAAAAGCAAAAATAAACTATTTGGACCTCATCAAAATAAAAAGCTTCTGCACGGCTAAGAAAATGATCAAAACTAGAGAATGGTAGAAGATATTTGCAAATGACATATCTGATAAAAGAGTATCCAAAATATGTGAAGAACTTATAAAACAGAACACGCAAAAAATGAATAATCCAATTAAAAAATGGGCAGAAGACATGAATAGACATGTTTCCAAAGAAGATATGCAGATGGCCAACAGACACATGAAAAGATGTTCAATATCACTCATTATCAGGGAAATGCAAATCAAAACCACAATGAGATATCATTTTACACCTATGAGAATAGCTAAAATCAACCACACAAGAACAACAGATGTTGGTGAGGATGCAGAGAAAGGGGAATCCTCTGGCACTTTTGGTTGGAATGCAAACTGGTACATCTGGAAAACAGTATGGAGGTTCCTCAAAAAGTTAAAAATAGAACTACCAGGGCTCCTGGGTGGCTCAGTGGGTTAAAGCCTCTGCCTTCAGCTCAGGTCATGATCTCAGGGTCCTGGGATCGAGCCCCGCATCAGGCTCTCTGCTCGGCAGAGAGCCTGCTTCCCCCCCCTCCCTCTGCCTGCCTCTCTACCTACTCGAGATCTCTCTCTCTATCAAATAAATAAATAAAATCTTTAAAAAAAATAGAACTACCTATGACCCCTCAAATGCATTACTAGGTATTTACCCAAAGAATATAAAAACACAGGGCGCCTGGGTGGCTCAATCGTTAAGCGTCTGCCTTCGGCTCAGGTTATGATCCCAGGGGCCTGGGATCGAGCCCCGCATCAGGCTCTCTGCTCTACAGGAAGCCTGCTTCTCCCGCTACCATTCTCTCTGCTTGTGTTCCCTCTCTCGCTGTGTTTCTCTCTGTCAAATAAATAAAATCTTAAAAAAAAAAAAAAAAGAATATAAAAACACTAATTTAAAGGAATCCGTGTACCCCAATGTTTGTAGCAGCATTATCTACCACAGCCAAAGTATAGAAACAGCCCAAATGTCTACAGACTGATGAATGATAAAGAAAATGTGCTGTACACACACACACACACACACACACACACACACACACACACGAAACAGAATATTACTCAGCCATTTCCAATGACATGGATGGAGCTAAAGTATTATGCTAAGCGAAATAAGTCAGTCAAGGAAAGACAAATACTATATGATTTCATGCTTACATAAATTTAAGAAATAAAACAAATGGTCAAAGGGGGAGAAAAGAGACAGGCAAACCAAGAAACAGACTCTTAACTGTAGAGAACAAACTGATCATTATCAGAGGGGAAGTGGGTAGAGGGATGGGTGTAAGAGGTGATGGGGATTAAGGAATGCACTTGTTGTGAGGAGTACCAGGTGTTGCACAGAAGGGTTGAATCACCACATTGTATAACCGAAACTAGTATTATGCTGTATGTTAACCAACCGGAATTTAAATTACAATTTTAAAAAAATTGGGGCGCCTGAGTGGCTCAGTCATTAAGCATCTGCCTTCGGCTCAGGTCATGATCCCAGGGTCCTAGGATCAAGCCCCGCATTGGGCTCCCTGCTCGGCGGGAAGCCTGCTTCTCCCTCACCGACTCCCCCTACTTGTGTTCCCTCTCTTGCTGTGTTTCTGTCAAATAAAGAAAATCTTTTAAAAAAAAAAAAAAGCTTTTAAAAAAGACATGTTAAGTGGACAGTGTCTGATATGCATATACACCATGCACCAAATAAACATCAACTCATTATTATATGTACATCAAACATATTCCTTTTTTAAGTAGTCAAGTTTCTTGAGGTGGTTTTCTATTTTTTTAATTCTAGTTGGTTAACACAGTGTTATGTTAGTTTTATGGTGTACAATATAGTAGCCTGATTGACTACTAACTTGAATGAGTAACATATCATAAATATCTGCATACCTCTAACCTTTTTTCTACAACATGACTCTAAATAGTATGGATGTACCTCATTTAACATAGTCTCCTATTTGGAGACATTTAGGAGGGTTCCAGGTTTGAGTTACTGTAAAGTGCTGAGACTGGGCATGCTTGCACATCTCTTTCATGATTTACTTAGGAAGAAGCAAAGTTGCTGGGATAAAAGGTATATTCAGTTTTAAGTCTTTTGGTACATTTTAGGTCTCAAGATTCATACCACCCAGAGTTTCTTATTTTACATTTGGCTTATTATGAAAGGGGCCTAGGAGATTGTATCTGAGCAAAGTAGAATAATAAAGTTAGGGTAGTGTGCTCCTTAACCACTCTGATCAGCAACATAATGTTGAAATGAAAGGTGTGGCTGATGTGAGTGTCCAGTGAAGGTGCTGACTCCTATACCAGCATCTCCGAGCCCAGTCTGTTTGAGCTATCAGCACTCTTCTGATGTAACTAACTCCAGATACAAAAACCATCATCTAGCCCCAGGTGTCAGGAATTCTCAGCCTCAAACTTGTTGAGTTGGAGGAAAGTCAGAGCAGCTGCACTGACACACCTTTCATAGGCTTTCCCTCTTAATTTATGCCACTCATGGAGAATTCCTCTTGGCAAGATGTGATGGACCTTGTGTTGGCAAAACCTTGTATAATTTAGAAGTATATTCCTAAAATAGTGAACAGGCTGGAATGTCTCAGAGGCAAAAATAATCACTTAAAGAGATTCCAATGCGAGGAACATTGCCAGAGGGAGCTAATCACATTGAATCATAAATGAGGAAGCAATATGACATGAGTGTCCAACCCAGTGGCCCAACACTTTATGCCAGCCTGATACTAAAAAGAGAGGCCTTAAAAATAAATCATTAATAAATAAGTACTTTAGTAGTTAGAGAAGGTGGAAATCATTGATTCAGGAACTCTCACAAGTATAGAGATCTTCAAGGTCATCTATTCTAGCTCAATAGTCAGCTCTTGCTTGGATTCCATTTAGAATTGTCCTGAAAAGTGATCTTTTGCCTCTGTTTGGACATGTCAAATAGCAGAGAACTGCTACTCTCTCCTTAGGACAACTAATACAACTAGATAGTTCATCTTTATTAAAATCCTCAAATCCATCAGCCATAAGCATCTGTTTTCCAAGCATCAATGAGTCCTACAGAATGTTGAAAATATCATCTTCCCAGCTGCCTCCAGAACTTTTCTTAGGAAGGGAACTTACTTTGTTTAGAAAACTACTCTGATAAGTCATGTGGGGTGAGAAAGATGATGTGTTATAATGTAAGCAGAGAGCAAAACCAAACTGTTGTGCCTTAGAAATTAAAGGAACTTTGAAGTAAGGCAAGAAGTGAAAAGCTGGAAATGGGACTGAAGGAGAGGGGCTACTGAACAACACAGCCAGATGCCAGGTCCTGTAGGGACAGGTGGCCAGTTAGAAAGTCCCTGTGCCTCAAGTTCTATTAAGAACAACAGTCCATTGTAAGTTGATTTCATTTCTACAACACAAAAGACAGATTGGTAGAACACTTTTAGAAAGCAATTTAACAATACAACCAATTTGCTTTATCCTGATAATCCCAATGCCTGACATCTATCCCGAAAAATTAAATCAAAATGTGAAAATGCTGGATGGATAAAGAGGAAGTGTTGTAGACACAGACACACACACAGACACATACACACACACACACACACACACACACACACACACACTGGAATATTACTCAGCCATAAAAAAATGAAATCTTGCCATTTGCAATGACATGGATGGAACTAGACAGTATTATGCTAAGTGAAATAAGTCAGTCAGAGAAAGACAAGTACCATATGATCTCACTCATGTGTGGGACTTAAGAAACAAATGAGCCAAGGGAGGAAAAGAGAGAGGCAAACCAAGACACTCTTAACTCTAGAGAACAAACTGATGGTCCCCAGAGGGGAGGCAGGTGGGAGGATGGGGGTAATAGGTGATGGAGATTTAAGGAGGGCACTTGTGATGAGCACAGGGTGTTGTATGAAAGTGCTGAATCACTATATTGTACATCTGAAGCTAGTATTACATTGTATGTTAACTAACTAGAATTAAAAAAAACTTTAAAAAATGTGAAAATGAGAAAATTAGAACCAACCCAGATCCTTAAACAGAAACTGCTAAATAGATTATGGTACAGTCCCTAGAATATTTTATAACTATTAAATATGATGTTAACAATAATATAACACAGGAAAATGTATGACAAATGTTTTTGATAGAAAAATTATAATTTAATATTAACCTACTAAGTAAACAAAATGATAAAGAACTCCTATGTATAGAAAATACTTTAAAGAAATACAAAAAAACCTAATAGTCATCTCTAAGGGTAATTTTCTCCTACTTTTGCAAGTTTTTGAAATTTTACATAGCAAACACATTTAACATTTTGAATGTGAAAATTTTTACATAATCTATATTTAAACATCAATTTTAAACTTCATTTAAAATATGTTTATTGCTGTAGTTCTTCAGCAGCTAGACAAGAGAAACAGCCCCACGGTTATAGAATAGAAGTCAGCTACCCTTTCTTTATACCCAAGTCTGACCTTGATCAATTTATGTCATCTTTCTGAATGCCAGCTGTGGTACAGGAATAAAGCTACCTCCCTGCCTCTTTCACAGGATTATTGGGGGGTACAATACATTGGTGAATATGGAAGCCTTCTGAACTCTACATCCTTAAAAAAGTATAAAGGACTCTTACTGTTAGATTAGACTCTACAGGTAGTCACTTCATTCTTCCATCTTCCAATCCATTCTTCTTTTGCAAATGACCACTTAATATAATCTGGGGAAATTTTTTGTACATAGGTCACATTTCTATATAGCACATGTTGAGATAAAATTCATAAAATTCAGTATATTATTTTAAAACAAAATAGACAAAATGTCCTGAAACCAGTGGTACCACAATTCTCTTTAACATTCTGTTTTCATATGGTGTGTGTGTGTTATGAGTGTCTATGTGATTATATATGGTGTGTGAGATATGTGTTTGTGTATGTATACACTGAGGAGACCTAAGGACCAGAGGTGAATTTAAAATTGCAATTGCCTTATAAAGCGATTTGCTTTGTTTTCTCTTGATTTGTTTTGCATGACTATCCATGGTGAGTCTAGATATTAAAGAAGAAATTTTCAGGACCAAAGATTATAGATTCAAATTCTGAGGATGTGAGCCTATCACATGCTGAAGGAGATCATTTACTGGAACCTCACCTCAATACCTTAATCTTTAAGCAGAATTCAAAATAAGTCCATCTTGGGTTCTTTCCAAATGTTAGGGGAGGAATCACAAGAAGACCCACTTATAAGGCAGTTTCCTCCCCCTTCTTCCTACAAAAACAAAACCCAAAACCCAATAAGTATAGTGGGAAAAACACAAGACTAGTCAGAAGCTCAAAGTTCTCTTCCTATTTTCACTAACTATGAGGCCATCTCTGATCGCCAGATCAGCACAGTACCCCTTCCTTCCACTCTACCTGTTACTTCCTCAAATACCTAGGGATAACTTCTCCCTCTGCCAATCCCTCCCAATTCATCACTAGTTCTTATGATTGGATCCCTGTGCCTCCCATTTCTTACATTTCTTGTATCCCTCCCCACCCCAGGCCTACGTCCATCAAGTGAGATCAAGATCCCAGCCTGGCCCATCTTTCAGTGATTACCCAGGCCACGTTCAAAGCTGGACACGCAGGAGCCAGGAGAACATTTTCAGGTTAATGGGCCTCTCTTGACCTGAGTTTCTAGGATAAGGGACTAAATGATCTGTAGTGCCCTTTCTTGATCTAATAGTCTATGGTTCTATCACAACATGAAAATCAAGATAACAAATATAATAATCATACCTGAAACTTATACAGTAGGAAGTTCTCAATGCATCTTTACTCACATCATCTCCTTGATCCCACACAATGGATAGATAAACCAAGTGTTATCATCTCCATTCTGAAGAAACATTTTGGAGATTACTCGATTTCTTTTTCCAAGATAGCAGGACTCAGACCCATATCCTCTAACTCTAATTTCTAGGTTCTTTCATCCATAGAATCCATAGAATGATAAACTTGATAAAACTCAATTGCTGTCTATTCAGAGATGAAACAGGGATTTGAACAATTATGAAATTCCAAAATTTCAAATATAAGTAATGTGACTTTTTCAGACTAGACTCAAATGTTTTAGGACACAATAGAACATTTTAATTCTTGTGAAGCAAAGCATAACTCTTGCTCAGAAGAGAAACTGGTAGGATTCCAAACATTTTTATCAAGCTCAAAGAGACTAAAATTTGACACATACCCTAGTAGCTTATCTACATACAGAGCATCATGCATATCTATAATATCTTCTATAATTGCACAAACCTTTACATTCTCTTTAATTATGTATTGGTTTTCCATTGTTACCATATAAGAAATTATCACAAATTTAGTGGCTTAAAACAACACAAATTTATTGTTTCACAATTCTAGGTCAGAAGCCTGATATGGATCTTACTAGGCTAAAGTAAGGTGTTGGGAAGGCTTATTCCTTCTAGAGTGTCTAGGAGAGAATCTGTTTCCTTGCTATTCTTAGCTTCTAGAGGCTGCCTGCATTCCTTGGCTTGTGGCTCTTCTCTTCAACTTCAAATACAGCAAGGTAGCATGTCTCTGACCCTATTTCTGCTCTCTCATCTTTTTCTCTGACCACAGCAGGATAAAGGTCCTTTTAAGGACCCATATGATTATATTAGACCCGCCCAGATGATCCAGATAATCTCCCCATCTCGAGGTCCTTAGTCATATTTGTAAAGTCCCTTCTGCCCTGAAAGGTTAACATATTCCCAGGTCCCAAGAATTAGGATGTGGACATCTTTGGAGGATCATTATTCTGCTTACCACAATGATTATTTTTCATGAGTTTATTTAAACAATAATAGCCAAAATGTACGAATGTACATTCTATATGTTAAATACCCAAGTAGGAACTTTATATACAACACAAGTTTTTATAAAAATAAGTCAAAGTTGGTATCACTCTCCCATCTGACAGACAATGAAATTGAGAATAGTTGGTTAAGTAAACTTATAAGGTCATCTAGCTAGTCCGAGGCAAAGCAGGCTTCTAAACCTGTAGCAAACATCCGTGACAGGAGAAGCGCCACTTTTCAATGCAACTGCTGATTCTCAGGCATAAAGCTTTCACGTAGCTAATCTCAGCTAGAAGCCTTACGAGTCTCTCTGCATGAGGAAACCCTTCCTATGCACAGAGCCTCAGAGTACAGCCGGAGGGTCCTTTGCTGCAGCATGTTCCATCCACAGCAAAAGGGAAATCTAGAGAGTAAGAAATGGCAAAAGCTTCCTAAGAGAAAAACTCTCCTAAAAACCGCTGCAGACTCAAGATTTTTGGTAACACATGGCAAACGTGACAGGTTTCCTGGGCGTCTGCTAGTACTTGGCATCCTCACACTCCACAGTCAATTTCAAAATTGTCATTTGGGGCCCACTGAGGCTTTAAATAGCACCTCCTGAGAGCCGGGCCAGGTTTTGTAGCTTTCTCTTTCTATTAAGAGCATGTGAGGACTCACAGACTATTGAAAATAAATGTCACAAAGTAAATGCTTTTATACATTTGGTTTGTTTAAACTGCTTTGAGGGCATTGAGAATGAAGACACATGGTTTTCAAAATGAAATCTTCCAGAATAATGATGCCATATCTCAAGACACCCAAAATATCAATTGCTACCCAAAACAAGATGCTGAGATAGAAATGCACATATCACATTAACGCCAGGGCCAAAAAGTGAGAGAATAAAAGAAAACAAAATTTCAAAACACTAACATTTATTGAACACCTGCTGCTTGCCAAATATTTTGAAAAACTAATCTCATTTAATCCATACAATACTTATAAGTAACCCAATTTCACTGGTGAAGACAGAGCCTTAGAGAGGTTAAGTAACAGGTCCAAAGTCACCCTGCTGGACCACAGTGAGGCTGGGGCTGTCTGGCTATAAAAAGAATTATTTCCCCACACACCCAACCAAGTAGGCTACGCTCAGGGCATAAGACAAGAGTCAGCCCCGACTCATTGGAAAGCAGCCTGACTTGGAAAATAATATTTATTTGCTTAATGGTTGTGTGGGAGAGAAGAAGAAGCATTAAAACTGAAGATAAAAGACAGACAGGTGCAGCTGATTTAGTTCCAGCCATCACATCCTCAACATTTCTAACAGGAGTAGTGATAGTAACACCTCGTAATTACACAACGCCCTCCTCAGGGAAGCTCAGAGCTCTTTAAAGACACATTCATATTCATCTTCCCAACAGCTCTGGAATGGAGGACACAGCACAATCACATTCCTTTCACAGAGGGAGAAGCTGATGCATTTGCCCAAGGTCACAGAGGGACACAGAGGCCTGAAGAGATGGTAGCCCTGGGATCCTTATCCAAGTGGCTTACCCCCTGGCTATGGGAAAACAAACTCAACACTCTAGGCTCAGAGATTCATGGGGGAAACATCCATTTAGTCAGCCATGTTATGCTCTGTAAAATCTCTGTCAAAATATCCCAGATCATCAGAAACATGTGACAGGAAGGTCCTCTATTTCCTTCATACTTCCAGATAGTCACTCCTGCTGGAGGGGGGTGGGGGGTGGGGGTTTTTCTTTTGTTAAACACCATATGTGCATTATTGAAAAAGAATCAAACTTCACTAGGGAAAGGTTTCTTTGTCAAATGATAGTCTACCCCCAATGAACCTCAAATTCTGGAGCCAGGAAGATCCTTGATCCTCTCCCAGAATGGAACCTAGAATTTGAATTTCTGGCCTTGACTACAAGGTATGTCAACTGAAGAAAGTAGGACCCAAGGGATGCTAAAAAGGAAAAAGAGGAAAAGGAGGGAGACTCTGCAAAGAAGAGACCCTCAAGTAGAACACCCACTGTATGGGTGATCCCCAAGGTGAACTGTACAGATGATAAAGTGTTGTTTAGGACAAGCTCTGCATACCTTTGGTGTTTGCAATTGGTTGTCGGTATGATTGTAGTTTTTATGAGGATTGTACTTGTACATTCTTCCAGATATTTCAGGGCTTAATAATAAGCATATCCAAGATTCAGAATGTGTCTCCCACAGCACAATATTTCACATAATAAAAATAGGTTAAATGCTATTGGTCTTAGACAGAAGTGTGAGTCATTCTAATTATCAGAGTTAATAAAAGATTGTACTGTACCAACATAAAATTTATGATACTCGCAAGGCACAAAGCTTAGCACTTGAGACTTGGAAGGCCAGCTTCCTCAGTTGCAATCTTGGACCAACCACTGAGATGTTCACACTCCTAGAGAAGTAGTTCAGTGATCTCCTTCCTAAGGCAGAGACTTTACCACTATGAAAATTTTAAAAGCTAATACCTCATTTTTAATGTTATATGAGTTAATGCTATGATTTAAGTGCTAGAGTCTCAAATGTGAATTCTATGAAAATACTATGTAACTTTGTTTTGCTTAATGATCCTAGATTTGAAGCACAAAATCAGAAGCTTCTAGATTCAAACAGTAAGTTTTGCCTATCCAC
>JAQQSY010006919.1:0-10768 GCA_028646535.1 Procyon lotor
GCAATAAGGCTTTGGGGGGATTGCGGAACAATGACTCGGAAGGAGCCTGAATCCCTGAATGACCATATGGCGCTGAGACCGCCACCAGCCTGGAAAGCCCACCTGGCCTGGGCGTGTAAGAGAGAAAGAATAGAAACTCTAATATTTATTGTACAGCAGTCCAGCCTTATTCTAACTGATACTTCACCTCAACACGATCCATATACTTCAAATACCAGCGGCCTCTGTTATTAAACACTAATTGAGCCCCTCAAATAGTACCTCCAGACGATGTGTAGATCCTTGAGTTTCCCCACTCCCGTCCTTGGCTGAACGTGTCTAGTCTGTGGACTAGAGTCAATGCCTCAAGCCTGGGGAGGCTGCGTAGCTCAGTCAGTTGGGCGTCTGACTCCTGATTTTGGCCCAGGTCACGATCTCAGAGTCGTGATATTCAGCCCCACATTGGGCTCCAGGTTCAGTGGGGAGTCTGCCTGAGATGCTCTCCCTCCGTGTGCCCCTCGCATCCCCTTGTGCACACTCTCTTCTCTCTCTAAAATAAAAAAAAAAACCTTAAAAACAATAAATAAACGAAAAATAAAACCCAGTTTAAGTCGGAAACCAAAAATCAACAAGACCTCCATCTCCGTGCATGAGAAATTTTTTTACATACCATTATTTATAAAAATATTTGAAGTATCACATTCTTTCTTAATAAATGCTTAACAATTGATAAAGCAAAACTTAACAATCATGCAATCTAATGTTAAATCTGCTGGAAAAAGACTGATTATTATTATTATTATTATTATTATTATTATCATTATTGAATTGGGTTTGTTTCAGAGAGGCCAGCTTCTGCGGAGCACGGAATCTGGCTTTCATATGTTAATAAATCATTTTACTTTTCAAAACTCGGGTGGGTTTGTCCAGGAGCAAAACTGGGGCAAAAACCCCAGTTGATCATGATGACAGTTTATTTATATCAGCTTGTGTGCTCCTTCCCAGAGGGTCCAAATTTAGAGACCAACGTTAAGATCCCCAGAAAGAGGTGTGACTCAGTTACTTCCTAGTAAGTTCCACTAGATACTGAAATAAACCCACTATCTCCCTGCACTTCTCCATGGTTCTCAAGCGTGACAAAGCCCTCCCGAGTCTGCTAGGAAATCAATCTGCTCGCAGAGCTTGCCCTGTGGACACGGGATGCATTTGGCTAGAGGCGACAATAAGGTCATCCTCCACCACCTGCCGCAGCACTGCAGAAAGTGGGGCACAAGCTTGTACCCCAGAGTGGCAAGTGTAGGTGTTTCCATAAGCCCATCAGGAGAGATGGGGAAAGGACAGTAAGGAAAAGGGGGGCCACGTGCTTAGTAGTGGGAAATGTACCGGTTTAGGATTCAGATGGATGTGGATTCCAATCCTGATTCTACGATGTGCTCTTCAACTCACGTTACCTTCTTTGAACCTCAGTTCCCTATAAAGACCCCCACCTCACAGAGTGTCATGAGGACCGAGAAAGTATCTACAGCACATATAGAATGTTCTGGAAGGCTTGACACTGAGTCGGTGACTGCAAAACAGAACCCAAGCCAATCCTGCCTCAAGATAAAGAAATCAGCATGCCTGCCTTCTTTGCCAAGTCGCCGTGAAGGAGCACAGCTTGCCAGCCGGCCTCGAGGTTTCTAACTAGTTCAAGGACAGGCTTCTGTGGGGGTTCTTGTCAGTGGGTGGATATGCTCGCTGACCACCTCCCAGCTGCTCTCCTGCAACTGCAGCTGCCCAAACCTTACAACCATTCTCATGGCTAAACCCGCCAAAAAGCAGTCAAGGCCTCCTGGAAAAGTCTGCGTTCCTGCCACCTTCTTCTATTGGCCAAGTTCATGAGCAACGGTGAAGGACTAACTTATCTGCTTTCTATTCCTGAGGCTGATCATTCACTTTCTTAACAACAACAAAGTGCAAAACCAAAACCAAAACAAAACAAAGCAAAAACGTCCTTCATTTGCCTTCATTACGGTCCTTACCATGAGACAGCAAGCAACTGGCCTATAGGAAAGAAAGCTATAAAAAGCAACAGTGAATTCATTAGGCCTTTTTTTTTTTTATGATGGGAACAGGAACTGGATTTTTAGCTTCAACACATATCCATAACCTCAAATGTGGAAAATCAAGTCATGTTCCTAGTGTAGTTTTGAGGCTCCCTCCCATGCTGAGACCATGATGGTTGGTCTGATGGCCGTCCACACCTACTCCTTCCAAGCCTCTCCCCATGACTTCCCAGTCTCTGTAATGAGCACTTACTCCGTCTGATACTTTGATACGCCTCCATCCCCCAATGAAGCATGTCAGTCTTCCATCAGCCTCTACTTCCCTGTACGCTCGGCGTCTTGAGTCATGCTCTCAATAACATCGGATCAAGATTATTAGGGTCTTTTGCTGGTCTCCCACCTCCTATGTCTCCAAACCATCTTCCACCAACCTACCAAAAGTGCAGCTTTATCTGCACCATTCCTCTGCTCAATAACCTTTGACGGCTCCCTATTGCTCATTCTGCAACCAACGTTCTCCACAATATGGCCCTCAACTCCCTTCTCTATCACGTCTCTCCTCCAGGACCCACATTCCAACCAGATTTAATCACTCCTTATTGAACTTACTGACCTCATGAACTTGCCATCTTCATGCCTTTTTCATGTGATTCCTCTGCCTGGAATACTCACCCTCCTTCCCGTTCACCACACACTAAACTCAAATCCATCTAACAGAGACCATCTCAAGGGAGACCTCTTCTGTGAAGACTTTCCCAATCCTCCCAACTAGCAAAACACCGACCTTCTAAATCCCATGACCTTGAATTTGTACTTACTTTCCTTCTGTCTCTTGTTCCTCCTCCTGCAGCGTCAAGTCCTAGGAGTCCGTGGGGGCTTTTGAGCACGATCTGGTTGGAAGGTCAGGTGGGAGATGGGCCTTCAAGCCACACTTGTGAAAGCATTGGTTTTACTACAAGATGGGAAGAGAGATCAGACGGAGTTGCTCAGGCACACACAACAACCACCCCCCCCCCCCCCCCCCCCCCCCCCCCCCCGCGCAAGCCACGCACCAGGAGACCTTCTCGGCCCTTTTCCTTCTCCACTGGACTGCAAATGTCCGAAGGGGACACAGGGTCTTGTCCGAAGGGGACAAGAGGCTGTGTTCCTTAAGGAAACACCTGCCACAGGGTTAAGCACGACACCCACTGTAGAGAGCTTCTGGACACCCAGCATGCTGGATTTATAAGAGCAGATAACGTCCCTGAGACGCATCCAGCCTGCAACAGCTTCTTCCAGTCTGTGCAGAACAAACAAGCCCCTAGGACCCACCCATTCCCTCCTGGCGTCTCACTGAGGCCAAGTGTGGGACAGTCAGTCCCTCCGTCTGTAACAGGCTCCTATGAGAGCTTCTGACCTGCTTCTCCTACAAGCTGCCTTTTTACTTTTGAACCTGCATTTACCCAGGGACCCAAAACGGGGTGACCCCCCACCCCGATCCAAAGGGATGGCCCCCAGTGCCAGCCCTGAGTGAAGAGTCCTGCCGATTCACCATACCCTGGTAGCACCCGCTTTCCCTGCACTGGGCACGGGGCCTCCTTCCTCCTGCTCGAGCCCCAGCGGCCCCGCTGATGCTGAGCCCTTTTCTGCAGGCGAAAGCTCTCCACATAAAGTCAGGGCTTCCAGAAAGGGCATGGAGGGGGCCCAGCCACCGCACACATCCCTGACCAAAAAAAGAAAAAAGAGAGAGAGAAAGAAAGAGAAAAGGAAACAGTGGCCAAGACAGGATGAGAGCACCAGCTTTCCTATTTTCCTATACAAATGTGAGGCCAGATTTTAACCTCTCCCTTGGCAACTCTGCACGGGGGACAAAAGAGAAACTAATACAGACATGACTCTTGCACTGAGTTAGACATTCACTTCTCCCACTCCTTGTTTCTTCATGGCCTTACTTTTTTTTTTTTTTTTTTTAACACTTGAAACCAGGTTAGCCTATTTCCTGTTCCTATTTTTAAGGAATTCAGGCCCTCTGCAGCAAAGAAAGACAAGCATTCCCTGGAGCTTTCTATTAGGAATGTTTCTAGATTGTTGGTTGAAAGCGCGTACATTTGTTAATTTGCACCCTAAACACACCCCACGGCCTCATTGAGCTCTGAGCGCTCATGTGTGTATTGCGAATACCGATGCATGGTTCCAACTTAATCAAGTACTTAATGAGCAGCATTAATATTCGTTGTCTTCTCCATAGGAGCCTCCGCTCATCAAGGTAAATAACTGTGGGCTGCCTCCACAGCCTGTGGTTGAGCTAAGAATTGTCTGTCCTTTCTCTTGAGACAGTGAAACTGTTGGTCCCCCAAGATGGGAAAACCCTGCTGGGTACTTTCCAAAGGCTTCATTTTAAAACGAGATGTTTCCACTTACCAGATCCTTTGCCAAAGTCAACGTCAATTTGGAAGAGCGGTAAGAGATCCACCACCTGGGTGATGGCCATTCACAGATCCTTGTAGCATTCCTATTATGTGCCAGACACTGGGGATCCAATGAGGACCTGCCCCCGAGGTGCTTATAGTCTGCCCGGAGAGACCTACACTTATGGAAAGGTCAGCCTAAGGAACACTCATTGCAGAGTGAGATCAGCATTTGTCAGGAAAAGCATGGGGTGCTGGGAGAGCCATTCCCTAAAGAAGGGATACTGGAGATGAGCTGAACTATGAATGTGGGGAGAGATTAGTTATTCACCAACTATTAGGTCTGGAGTGTGCATGTGCGGACGCATGCGCACACCCACACACACAGTAAAACTCCTCTATACCTAAAGAAACTGAGGCCCATCAGAGCTAACTATCTTGCCCAAGGTCAGAGCTAATTATGGAAACCGGCCATCCCAATATCTAATCCCTTCCTGCTAAATCACATGGATTTTATTTACGTCCCCATTACAGATTATTTCAATACACTTGGCCAATAAAACGCAGAATATTGAGTTAAACCCACATCCCTCGAGACCAGGAACATAAATAACGATCGTGTTTTAATGTGGAGGATACCTTTTCATTGTGCAAATCCAAATTCTCATCGTATCAAAATCCAAGACAGTTTGTTTTCAGGAGGAACGGGAAGGTCATAACCCTGTCCCAAACGCACCGGCAAATCTCTCTAACCGTGCAATGCTAATTTGGGCGTGAGCTGTGTGTTTAGGCTGACTCCATCCCCTAGCTGGGGTTTCAGATTTGCACATGGCGATTGGGTGGCTCTTTGCTGTTTCACGGCAAGGGTCTCTCCCCGGACTCCGGAAGCCTCTGGGGATTTACCGCTGTCCTCGCCCGTGTGTGCCTGCGCCCTATGCTGAAACATTCTTTTGAAAAGCCCATGAGAATCCACTTGCAGTCTGTGCGTTTGCATGTAAAAGCAAGGACTGGAAAGAACCGCAGAGGATCGCGCTCTGACCCGAGGTTACCTCTGGGGAGCAGCTGCAATGTGGAGGGCATGAGATACGCTCTTCTTTTTACTCTCCATGCGCCCGAGTTGTGTAGAATCGTACACAAGCAGATATCCGTGGATTACGCATTTAATACATGTGCATAAATTCTTTTAAAGAAAAACCTTAAACAAAACTAACATCTCAATAGAACAAAGGTGCGTCTCCGCAGACAGCAGAGGCGTTCCTTCTGGATGTGACTGTTCCAGAAACCTCAGAGTAACTCCCCCGTTGACCAGCACGCAACTGAAGGTGGGAAACGAGCATCCCAGCGGGAAATCTGGAAAGTTGGAGGCGCCTCGAGGGTCGCCGCACTTGTGACCCGCGCCCCCCCTTACCCGTGCGTTTCGGCAAGTCCTGACTTCGCCGCGTGCGCACCCACCCACCCGGTGCGGGTGCCCGAGGGTGCGGCCGCGGCGGGGCGGGGCCCTCCTAGCCGGCTCCCCCACCTCCTCCCGCGTCCCCTCCCCGCCAGCCCCGCCCGCGCTCGCCCCCCGCCCGCGCCCGGGGCGCCTGGCCCGCCCCCTCCTCTAGCGAGCAAACGAACCTCGCGACGCGCTCGGCGGCGGCGGGCGGGGGCCGGGCGAGGGAGGGGGGCTGGCCCCGGCAGCCCGACTCCGCAGTTGTCTCCCGAGCGCGGGCTGCGCCGCCCGAGCCGCTGGGCTGGGGAAGCACTAGCCGTTGGCTCCCGGGCCGGTTACTCCAGGCGCTCGCAGGCATGCAGCCCGGGAGCAGGCGGCGTGCCCCGGGCCGCTACTGAGCCGGCCGGGGCGGCGGGGACCAGCGCCTGCCGAGCCCCTCCCACCCTGCCCCGGGGCCGACGAGCGGCGCCCCGGCACCCCCTCTTCGCCCGCAGCCCCGCCAGCGCCACCCTCCCCCCCGCGGGCCGCAGGGGCTCATGCAGCCGCCAAGGTAAGCGCGGGCCGGGAGCGGGGCGGACCCGGCTCTGACATGCCCGAGGCGCCACCCGCTCTTGCGGGGGCCACGGCGCTGGTCTGGTCCTCCCCAGCCCCGCGTCTCATCTAGCTCCAGTCTTGCCCAGATTTGGAGCTTTGCTGCGCCCCGGTTGCTTTAGCTCTTGGCAGCAGCAAAGTTTTTGTGGTTTAGTATTTGCTCTTTTTTTCCTAAAATGCTCTCCCCGGGCAGCCGGCAGCGCGCGTGCTTGGACAGACCTGGCGAGCGTCTCTCTTCCACTGTGTGCGGGCTGGGAGCTCCCTCTCTCCCTCGCGGTCACCTCCTCTCCGGGTAGCCGGACCGCCTGGCCCACGCAGCCTGGGACGGAGCGGGACAGAGGGCTGTCTCGCCGTGAACCCCCAGTGGCCGGCCTCCCCCGGGGCCCCTCTTTCTGCTCCGCGCCTGGCTGCCTAGGCCAGCTGCAGCCGCGGGACGAGCGCCTGCCCCCGGGGGCGTCGGTGCTGCACCGTCTGGGCTCGGGTCCGAGCGGTCCGTTGAACTGGGAGCACCAGCGCGCAGGAACTTGGGTTCAGTGCTAAGGGGTCGGACTCCCGAGTGGCCCCGGCGTTCCTACGTGGACCGCTGGACCCGGCGGGCGGGCACAGACACGGCTCCGCGCCCGGCTCGAGCCGTGGCTCAGGCCAGGGAACTAGCTGAAGCAGGGGTACAGGTGTATTTAGGGGGAGGGCCGACCCGGGGGTAAGGGACGCTGGGTTGCAATTCTTGATTGCATCCTGTTAATGTAATTGCATTAGATTTGCTCGGAGGCAGAATCAATTCCCCCAGATTGAGATTTTTAATGGGAGCCTGCGAGTTGCTATTATGTGGTGTGGTTTCGGAAGGCGTTGGATTCTATTTATTTTATAAATCGGGCGTCTCGCGGACGGAGCAGGGGAAATCGCGCCATCTAGCGGAACTGGCAAGCTGCGCGTTCCTTTTAGGCAACGAAGTTGGGTCTTCTCAAAGTGGGAGACTCGTCCGCCGGGTAGGGAGGCGGGATGAGCCCTCCTGGGAAGAGTAGTTATGCGCCTCTCTACCGTCGTCGGGCTGAGCGAGAGCGTCCGACACCCCAGCTCAGCACGCCAAGCTCAAGGGACAGGATTGGAGGTTGTGCTGCGGGGCAGGCTGTCACCTCGACGAGATCCATCCACCACCAATCTGGCTGTAGGGTCCGCCCGCAAAAACATAAAACGGTACCTGTCACTAAGTGGACCCATCGTTCGGCCATCTGTTGCAGAAAAAAAGGAAAAAAAATAAAGACAGGATGCACGGACCTTGCTGTCTTCTCCAGTGCATCCTAGAGGGGGGATTTTTCCGGCAGATCTTGAGCCATGACCCTAGGAAAGAGATTGACCCGGAAGGACAGCTGAAGGACAAGTGGGAAAGGGCCTCCTGCCCATCTGTACAAGGACGAGATAGTATACCAAAAATGGCATTATTTAAAACACAATACAAAGGGTTTCCTGATGTTCCACTGCCTCAGGAGGTGAGAAGCAAGCCTCCTTTATAAGGGATATGATCTCCAGTGAACCACAGGGCTGACTTTGCTGGGTGACAAGCCCAGCGGACAAAGGCTCTGGGTGGGGCACCCACACATCCAGGCAGGCTCCGCATTCTCTCTGGCTGGTTTTTGCTGCCACCTTCCAGGCTGGATGATATTAGCAATGAGCCGAGTTCTCCCTATTCTAAAGGATACCTTGGTTCCTTGGAGAGCAGCGTGGTGGTCCCCATATGGTGAAGACCCTGGCCCTCTTGAAATCCTTTCCCGTAGTGCTGGGGAGGGAGGTCCCAGATCCCTTTTCCCAATAGTCCTGCTCTTACCTTTTCCCTCCCAGGTGACAGATAGGTGCTTACATTCCAAATAGACATGGGGGGCAGGGGTGCGTATCTGCCTCCCTCACACTGTCTGTCCCTTTGCAGGTGTTTATTTAATAACCAGACTTGTGACCAAAAGGATCTTGCAGTAACCTGGCCTCTTATTATTCAAGGAGGGCTTCTCTGACCTTTGCTAAGAAACCCCTTACAAGGCATGAACGGAGGCCGGAGAAGTTCCTATTATAGGACCCTTGACTTAGCCCTTCAGCTGCCCCGTGTGGGGCCAAATAGAGGAATTCTTAGATGAGGAGACGCAAAATAAAATGAATAGGTACTCAGCATCCCTGACATTGGGACAGGAAGTTTTTCAAGCCATCATTGCAGGGATGCTCACCAGAAGAGGGACTGGCATTTCCGTTTCTCTAAAGAAACTGAGGTCCAGACAGGTAGTGGCCAGGTTCTGCGAGTTGAAAGTGCCCTTTCACTTTCACCCGGGCTACCAAGTGAATTAAATTCAAGCATTTGCTTCTACCAAGCATGGCCCCCAAATTCGGCCACGCCTTAGGTGGTCTGATCACTGATCTCTTGAGAAGTCTGCCATCCAGGGAAAGAGACGGGGATAGACCCACGTGAAAGAGAACATCAGCAAACTGGGATTATCAGAAACCGGAGCAGGCTCATTTGAACCCGTTGGTTCTGTGAAATGAAAAGGCACCCCTCCATAACGATCCCTGTTCTAGAACTTGACCTATTATATCCCGTGGGTGAGTTCAAATAACTTTTAAGCATTTGCGGTGTTTCTGTGGCTCTTTAAGGACAAGGGCTTTGCTTTTCAAACAACATCCATTGTTTATCCATGCAACAGACTTGACATAAATTTACCCTGAAAAAGGGAGGAAGCTTCAGGCTCTCCCACCTGTCTGGTATCCAGCCCCAGTCAAAGGACAGACTCCTGTTCTCCTGTTTTATGTCGACGGAATGGTGGTTCCGTGTCAGCCTCCCTTCCTTTCAGAACCACAGAGCTATGAAGGAGCAATGAACAGGGCAATGGGAAAACTAAGGATTGCCTTAACCAAGTGTGCATGCATCCAAGGTCAGGCAGAAGTCCATCTCCTCGGTGACAAATAAACATCTTTTAAAAGGGTGCCCGGTTTCTCAGCCAGGTGTGACCCTATGAATAGAAAACGCAGCATCATATTAGAGCCTAGGGGTCAGGAGGCAGGAATGCCTGCTGCCCGGTGAAATGTTTCTAATTCTAAGAGCAGTAAGAAGAAGACATCTTGAAACTTGGGCAGCAATTTTGTAACAAAGTAAATGCAAAATGCAAATATCCTTTGTAGCCTCATTTAAAAAATGTCAAGTCACTGATACTTGATGAATATAAAAATGCCCTCTGTACTAACTTGACTTATAAAATTATTATAGGCACGTTACTAAGGTGAAGAATTAAAGTGTAGCAAACACCAGGAAAAAATAACAAAGCGAGCGGCCGAATTTACTTGTGGTTTTTCAGTTGTTTGTTTAAAGCAACACTACAAGATGAGGAACTTTCTGGAATCAAGATACTAGATTTGGGGCGCTTGGGTGGCTCAGTCGTTAAGCTTCTGCCTTTGGCTCAGGTCATGTTCCCAAGGTCCTGGGATCGAGCTCCCTGCTCAGCGGGAGGCCTGCTTCTCCCTCTCCCACTCCCCCTGCTTGTGTTCCTTCTCTTGCTGTCTCTCTCTGTGGAAAAAAAAAAAAGACTAGATTTGCCAGAGTCAGAAAAATGCGGCCCTTGAAAACTTAGAAACGAAAGAATCTGTCAGCTATCTGGTAAATGAAGGCCAGTTCCTATAGATTCTGCGGCCTCCACAGGGCAGAGCAGAGATCAGCAGATATGAGCAGAAATGCCCTAAAACTTATTGATTTATATCTCTGAAGCCCTGTTTAGTGCTTTACCATCCCTCACAGCTGTTACTTATGTTTCACTTTTCCATCTTCGGGGACTCTCCCACTCAGAGTCCCTGCAGCAGCTTGTCTGGCTGATAGCAACAGTTTGTCCTGGTCCCTGAAAACGCCCGGATAGTCTGCCCTTGGGAGCAGAGATATTCTGGCCAAGTCCCCGGTGAGAACCTCAGTATGATCCCTTTATTCTTCATACACTGTTCTTCTGAAGATGCACCCAAACAATTTTTCATCCTCTTCAGGAGCCGTGAGGACTTTTCTCTTGAGTGATGACTTTGAAACGAGCTCAGGTGGAAACACGCACAAAACACACCAGGACTCACCCCTCCGGCCTCCTAAGCATTCGTGGCATCAGCCCCGGTGGCCACAGCGGAGACCCTCAACCTCGGAGTTCAGTCTCCTGTTAGTCTTGTATCCATTTCACTCATCTGTGCCCTGGTGTGTCTCTTCCCAGCTGTTAGCTGTTTAAAAACCAGGCTACCTCATTGTTCCAGGGGCTGCCACAGAGTTTTGTCCCCTCCCTCAAGTCCGATCCTCTTTTGCGACCATAAGATGGTACTCGTTGCCCCCTGCC
>JAQQSY010006920.1:0-10768 GCA_028646535.1 Procyon lotor
TGTCAAATAAATAAAATCTTAAAAAAAAAAAAAAAAAAAGAATCCTTTCTGCAGCGTCTCCATCCATCCCTGGTTGAGAGCCCTCTGACAGTGAGGCCTCGCCATCTGCCCCAGCAGCCAAACCTGCCACACCAGCCACGCCTGCCACACTAGGCACACCTGCCCCGCCTGTCACACCTGTCATACCTGCCACACCAGCCACACCTGCCACGCCTGCCACACCTGCATCATGGCTCCACTCTCTTTACTTCCTTTTCTTTACACTGGCTCTGCCTCCCAGTGACTTTCTCCCACTGGTCCTCGTCCTGCTCCTCGGGGCCACCCAGAAGAGACCACTCGGTCCTCACTGTGGCAGAGATAGAAGATAAGGAATTACTTCCTCCAGATTTTGCCCTTCTCCATGGTGTTCAGCTGTGATTCTTTCTTCACAGGGCAGGGTGTCCAGACTCTTCCCAGCCCATCTAGTCTCCAGACATATTTCCATTACTCTGTGTTCCCATTAAGGGCTGGCCTCCAGAACACAGCATTCCAGGTACAATTTGACCGGCTCGGGGGAGGATGACCACTCACCCATTTGTTCTGGACATTAGCCCCAATTAAGGTAGCTCCGGGGACAGACCTTTACCAGCAGATATACTGAACTGGGGTTCACCCCTCAGACCCTAGATAAGACCCCTTATAAACAGCTGCCCAGCTGTAACTTCCTTTTCTTCTTCCTAGTATTTGGGCGGTTTCAAATCGAAATGCCAAAATAGACCATATAACCCGTCCCATCCCTTCACTGCTCATGATGCCCTCGCCTAAAGGCGTTTCCACCCTTGAGCTTCGGTTTCTTCCCAGGTGTGTCGGCATCGACGAATACATAATGAACGTGCTGGGGCATTTTTTGAAATGTGTGAAAAAAGCTTTCCGTCAGTTCTTATTTTGGAAAAGATTTCTGGTTGTTTCCAAAATCCACTTGCCCTCTCTTACCCCGAAAGAGAACTTACACCTCGACCCTCGGAGGCTCGGCGCAAGACCACAAACCCCAGCGTGCTTTGCGCTGGGCGTGGCCCCGGGAGGCGTGGGCGGCCAGGCCCTCGAAATCCAGCCGCGCTCTTCAGGCGGGAGCGCGCCTTCCCTTGCCCCCCGCCCCTCCCGCGGATGCGGACGTGATGGTGCACCGTCTCGAACCAGCAGTACAAGAGCAACATCCCAGGAACCACAGAGCAACCACACAGCGGCTCTAGCCCAGACGACTTCGAAGAGCAGCCTCGCCGTGCTCAGCATGACTTCCACGTGAGTGAGGCACGATCTCCTGTTTCCTTTAACCCACTAGGGTTTGTGGTGCTCAGCTCAGCCTTAGTCCAGCCAGATGGAGGGATTCCTAGAGGCCTGTTCATTCTGAGAGGCAGGTGTTGGCTCGAGTTGATCAGCAAGCGTTAAGGGTTTGCAAATAGCCTGAAGAAATCCATATTTTCGCCTTTCTCCTTCCTACGTCTTGCCTTCCGTCCTTGCATTTCTCTTTTCCTGCATCCATCCTCCAAGGTTCTCCCGCGCCACAGCCTCTGCTTGGCCCTGCGGACACGAGAGGGTTGAGGTGGGGCACCTGCTGAAGGCGCCAGCGGGAGGCAGGTGTAATAACTAATCGCCTTCCAAGCCTTGGGGGCATAGCAAGATGGCCGCTGGGGAGATGGTTCCAGGGTAAGGGGGGAAAGAGGAGGGGCCGCCCCTGGGACCTGGCAAGATGGGAGGCAGGGAGCCTGGCTGGTCCCTGAGGGTCAAGTAGAGGTTCTGCAGAGAGAGAAGGTAAAGGAAGGGCACTGCAAACAGAGGAGCAACCTCTGGAAAGGCTCAGGAGTGGGCCAGGACCTCGTGTGCAGAGCCAGGCTCCCCGCTCTGGGCACCCTCGGGTGCGGGCTGGAAGCTGGGGCTGGCCAGGGGCTCGCTGACGAGCACCCTCTGGAGCCGAACTTCCTTCTGAGGAGCCCCAAGCAGGGGAGGGGCAACCACTTTGCAAACAAACACCTCCTGTATTTATTTCCTTCGTTTTCCTCACATAGCTCATCTCCTCCCCCGAGTGAGATGCCTCCTGGGCTCACTGAATTTCCACAGGAAACTGGAGAGAGCGTGGCATCTGGCCAGATTCCCCTAACGCGCTCCAGATTTTCAGGGTCAGGATGGGGACCCGGGGGAGATGCGGTCCCTGCGGGGTTGGAGGTGGCCGCCTCAGATCTGGGGGACTCACGGTGAGCCCCTGGTGGCAGGCCGAGGTGCCCCCTTCCTGCTTGCCATTGTCGCTGAGGTCGGGCCAGAATTTCTGTGGGAGCTTAATCAGTGGCTGTCTCTGGAGAGGGGAGCCCAGGATAGTTCCCATGGGCTCTTGCCCAGCGCGCGTTCCGGAGTTTTCTGTTCCTGGGAGGGGGGCGGCAGGCAGCGGCCCCAGCTCCCGCACCAGCTGCTGGGGAAGGCAGCTCTCCTCGCATGGGCCTCCGGCTGCTCCCCGCCACAGGGCCGCTGATTGGGACACTGTTTTACTCACAGCCATGTGGTTATGGCCTGTATCTGGGGGACACTTTCTCTTCTGCCACCCAGAAGGAGGCAGCTTGGAGCATTCCAAGAAGCAAGGGGAGGTTTCTAGGGATTGGGTTCTAGCCCTCGAGTGTCCACTTCCTAGTTGGTAAGACAAAACCGGCTGGTCCAGGTGGCATCCAAAGGTGATGCATGGACAAGGTAAGGACTTTGGAGACAGGCACACAAAGTTTCAATTCTACCCATGCTCTTTGCTGGTGGTATGACCCTGCCTGGGTGTTCCTGCAGCTGGCTAGCCTCAGTTTCCTTATCTGTGCACTGAGGAGGGGGACCAGGTCACTTCCAAGGGCCCTGTGGGCTTAAAGTTATGAGTGCTTGCCCTCCATGAGGAAGCTGAGGGAAAGGGTTTTATTCCTTCCTCTGTGGCAAGATAGTTCTGATTCTATACCTGTTGGAAATAAGCAGGATCTGCATAAAAGAATTGGCTTCCACACGTCCACAAGTTACCCTTCTGCCCCCCCGCCCCCATGCCCAACTCCCTCCACCAACCGAGTCTTCACAGATCAGCATATTTGTTCTGGAGCACAAACTGGATGCCTCCTCAGGGTATCCTCTGAGTCTTGTGGGAGCCACAAGATCCCTGCCTGACCTGCTGCCCATTGCTCTGCCTTTTCAGTCACTCTGGTCTCTTGTAGGCCCTGAAATGGTCCAGCTGCAGCCTCCTTTGGCCCTGGCCCTAGCAGCGGTGCCATGGGGTGGGGGGGAGGTGGGAATAGGGGAAGACTTCCCCAGAATCTTCATCTTCTTCCCCGAACCACTCCAAAAACCTCCCTCTAAGTAAAAGCCAGAGGCTGTTGGGGACATGATAAGGCTAAGTTTGCTGGGTCCCCTTTTCAAGAGGCCACCCCCAACCAGACCCCAGTCGGGAGGGGCGTGCTGTTTCCTCCGCCTGGAGTCCTCCCACCCTCTCTACCCTTTCTGCCAGCTTCTTCCCCTGTCATTGTCACTCTCTCCCAGTGGCACTTGCCCACATCCTGTTGGTCCCTCTAGTTCCCATCTCTCACAGCACCTGGCATTTTCCTCCAGAGAACTCATGATTGGAATTGTGCATGTCTCTTGTACTTCGCTGTTGAATGCCTGAGTCTTCCACTGCATCATAAACGCTGAGAGGGCAGGGGTTGTGCTGGTCTTGCTCTACCCGCATCACGTTACATAGCGCCTGGCAAAGAGTTGGCTCTTGATAAATAACTGGTAAATGAATGAATGAATGAATGAATGACCTAGAGAATCTAGAATCTGGTGGTAAAATGACCCTGGTGGGAAAGCAAATCCCTCCAGATGGTGATGTGGTACCTACCCCATGAAGGCCCAGGCTTTCGCACTAACGTCATGGATACAAGCCCTGGTGGTGGCGCTCAGGGCTCTGGGAGGGCAAAGTCATGTTCCCCCTCAGCCCCAGGGTGGAGAGTGTCTCAAGAAAGAGACGGTGGTCCCTCATGGTGAAATGGTTCTGAGAAGTCGAGGGAGGAAGCGAAGGACTAGGACATGTGCCTGTTGATTCCACCATGGGAGGTTATGGTGACCTTAACGAGAACGGTTTCAAAGGACTGGGGAGTCAGAAGCTAGACTGCCAGTCGGGTAGCAGGAGTCGAGGAAGTGGAGACTGTGAGTATTAATGACTATTTCTAGACACTAGAACAGGAATGGGAGGAGAGAAGACATTAGCTGTTTCATACCACACAGGATCATCACGTCAAAATTAATTTGGAAAAGTTTGTGAATAATAAAAATGATTCATCTACTGGTTGGCTAGCAAAATAAGATGCCTCAACTCCCCGTCTTCCTTTTCACAGGAAAGAGGGTGTCAGAACCCAAGGAATCTCAGAGGGCAGAGGTTCCAGCACAACCCCCTCATTGGGTAGATGAGGTGCCTGAGGCCGGGAGAGGGACAGGGTGGTGCCTGAGTCACACAGCAGCTGGGGGCAGAACGCGGTTTTGGACCCAGCCTTGTGTGCCCAGGCTCAGGTTTTCATACTCCCATGTCTTTCTTTCCTCTGTTCTTTCCAAGCAGTCTTTATTGGCTCCAGGGAATGGGGAGGATCGTTACTTTTAGTTTATTCAAAATGAGTGAAACGGGTAATGTTTCCCCCCCGACATCTCAGATCCAAAGCATGTCTTATGTAAGCGCTAAATGGGATGAGAAATGGCTCCACGGCGAGAACAAAGATACCTTTGAATATTAAAAGCTCCAGAGTAAACCCCAAACGAGTCCAAATGCCTGTGTCCAGCTCTCCCCGCCTCGCTCAGGGAGAAGGTGGGGCGGGGCTGTGTGTGCGCGCATGACGTGCACGTACGTGTGCATGCGTGTGCACGTGCGTGTGTGGTAGCGGGCTCCCTCTGCCTAATGATAGCTTGAGTACCAGGACCAACCTCCTCAGTACCTCTTATTATATTATTATTATTGTTATTATTATTTTATTTTTTAGAGATTCAGAGCCAAGTTGAGCAAGTCTAGAGATTTCCCATAAACCTCCCGCCTCCACACCTGCACAGCCCACCCCTCTGTCCTGCACTGCAGGGTGATACTTGTTATGACATGTACAATTCCAAATATGAGGAGTTCTCTGGAGGAAAATGCCAGGTGCTGTGAAAGATGGGAACAAGGGGGACATCCGTGGGGGCATCATCACCTAAAGTCCATGGTTTACGTGAGGCTTCTCACTTGCTTGTTGCACATTCTGTGGGATTGACAAATTTATAATGACATGACCCTGAGCCTCCTCAGTACATTATTATTATTATTATGGTAAAATACACACAAAATTTACCATCCTGACCATTTTTTTTTTTTTTAAAGATTTTTATTTATTTGGCAGAGAGAAACACAGCGAGAGAGGGAACACAAGCAGAGGGAATCGTAGCGGGAGAAGCAGGCTTCCCACAGAGCAGGGAGCCCGATGTGGGGCTCGATCCCAGGATGTTGGGATCATGACCTGAGCCGAAGGCAGACGCTTAACGACTGAGCCACCCAGGTGCCCCGCATCCTGACCATTTTTAAGTGCACAGCTCAGCAGTATGAAGTACATTTGCATTATTGTGCAACCATCACCACCGTCCGTTCCAGAACCCTCTCTCCATAAAACACCGACCCTCCATTCTTCCCATTCCCTGTCCCAGACAGCCCACTTTTGACTTTCTGTCACTGCAAATCTGACTGCTCCATGCGTGTCATAGAAGGAGACTCCACCAGCACTTGTCCTTTGTGACCAGCTTCCAGAACTCTCAGTACCTCTGAGTGTGCTGCCTGGTGACCCCTTGCTGTCATTCAGAATCCTACCTTCGTCAGATAATTTGCTTTCTGCTGAGGAGGGGCAAGCATCCCCGGGGAAGAACAGGCTTTGGGGTTTACTGGCGATGCCAGTCAGTGGGTGATCCCTTGAGAGCAGGCTTTGATGGGGGTGGGGGGGTGACCCTGCTTGGAAGGACTGATTGAGACAGAGAGGGAGAGACATTCATGACAGAAAAAAACTTTTCCTGCTTGAAAAAAAAAATGCTAGGATGATTCTAAGTCAATCTGTGTAATTAGCTTTATAACATAGCCACCTCCTGGATTTATGTCTCCGGGTCTATTGAGCTCGTGGCTTGCTCTGACTTGATACCTTGGGGTGTTTCAGCTGGGGTGCCGCTAAAGACAGGAGTAATGGTAACACCCCTCTGGTGTTGGGGTTGCATTCTACAACTTTGGATGTATTTTTATTTCTGTTATTTTGTTTGGTCAAAATGACAGCAGGATGAGGTAGTTAGAATAGGACTTATCATCTCTGTTTTTTAGGTGGGGAAACTGAGGCTCAGTGGGGTGAAGGGACCTGCTCACAGTTATAGAGTCGCTTATTGGTAGAGGTGGATGGAAAACAGAGTCCTCCGGGACTCTGCCCACGTGTCACATTGTGCTGGCGTTTACTAACTCAAAATATTAAGGGTAACCTCTAACTGCAAATGCCTGGTTCTCTCCCTCACCACTTGATTTCAGACCCCATCCTCCCCCAGGAGTGATATGTCACCACCCAGACGCTCAAACTAGAAACACACGAGTTGTCCTTGACATTTGCCTCCCTCTCGTTCCATATCCAGTCTTTGGTGAAGTCCTGTGTCTTTAATTCCTAGATATGCTGCCACCACACCCACTTTGAGTTCTGGACTCCTGTAGTCCAGGCTCTGGTCTCTGCTTATATTGGGGTGGACCGTTTGTATCATTGTGCCGTCCTTTCTGTTCTCTGTGATGTCTTGAGAATTGTGGGTTTGGGCAACATTAACCAAGTTTCCATATTGTGGGTTTCTCAGAGGTTTTGGCATGCTAATCATGGGCTGTGACTCCAGCGGAGGCGGGGGGATTGGGGATTGTGTACACTCCAGACTCACTGCACGCTGCAGCCTTTCTCTGCCCTCTCTCCCCGCCTGTTGCCTGTTTGCCGCACTGAAGCCTCACTGATCTCTGCAAACTGCAGGGCAGGTTTTGCCCCCCTCACTCTCCTCCTGCCACCCCACCCTTCCAGCCTCTCTGATGCATGCAGAACACAGCACCCCCCCCGCCAAACCCCTCGCCAGGGCCCCCGCTCCCACCTCCAGCCGCAGCAGCCTTGACTGCCGATACTCACAGCTGCCTCTTCTGGGCAGCCACCTCCCTGGGAGGCTGTGTTCCCCACCCTTCGGAGGCATCTCATGGTCACTGTCTGCCTTGGTGGCTGGGGTCACGAGAGACCACCCACCCTCGCCTCACGGAGAGAATCTCTGCCGCTCAGGTTATGCTGTGGAGCTGGCAGGGATCAGGACCAAGAGAAACTTCACAGAAGAACATGTTCTCTTGCCACTGCTTCCCTTTCTGCTTCCCTCACTCTGTAGGTTTTTCCCAAAGGATGCCCCCTGCATATCTCCCCATCTCAGCCTCTGCTCCTCAGGAATTATCCCCAAGACTCATGCTCAGTCCTAACAGGGACCCTTGCTTGCATGCCATCATTCTCTCATGAGGCAGCTTTGTCTACCCGCCCCCGGGACCGTGTCTGTTTCTGTCCACCTCTCCATCCCCTGTGCTGGTGGGTGCCGAATGAATGAAAGTTAGCCCCATAAATATCCAGAATACAGATGAAAAGCATCTGTACAAGATGCTAGGCAGCAAGTAGACGTCTAGAATGTATGACAAGCGTTGGCCAATGAGAGGAGGTGAACATCTTCATACAGAAATGAACATGAGTGCCCAGTTCACACATACAAATGGAGGGGATTGCTATGCAGATGGGAAAGCATGTTCATCCAATGCTAGCAAATGAAATCCATAGTTCAAGAATATCTATAGACTCTTGGATTACCCAAGGTTTCCTCACGAATAGATCGTCACGCTGGGGCGGGGCTGAGGAGCCAGGTAGGGTCCTACATGGCTGGGGGGGAAGCTAAGTTGATACCATCACAAGGATATAGCTCCAGAGGGCAGAAAGTTTGTCTCCCGTTCACCATGTGCCCAGAACCACACTTGGCAGGTAGGCACTCATTTTATTTGTTGAGCAAATGGAAGGCAACTTGGCAATATCTATCAAGGATCTTAGGTTTTTCATACCCCTTGGTTTAGTAATTCTACTTCCTAAAGAAACCCTTAGAAGGACAGACAGTTGGTTAAGGACATTCACACATTCATTTCTAAAGTCAAAAGATTGGAAGCCGCCTATGTGTCCCTTGGGTGGTAATTAGTTAAACTAATTATGGCGCTTCCACACTGAGCAATCTCCTATAAATGATAAAAATGACATTTAAAAAAAATGACATATTTAAAGAAGCCTGGGTATATAGGATTATGCTACTTATAAGTGATTAATGCCTTTTTCAGGTTTTATATACAGGGTGACCCCAATTTTTGTTTAAAAAATCACTTGTTAATAGTGAGTTGCAGTGATTTTCATTTCTTTGTTTTTCTCTTTTCTAGAAGTTCAACAATAAGTATCTCATACTTTCATTTGTCAGAAAAACAACAAAATAAGAAAGAAAGCATGGTTAATAACAAAATTGTGGGCAGCCAGGAAAAGTAGGAATAACTTGTAAGACTATTTTTCCATTAATATTTCATAACATCATTTTATGGTTGGTTATGGAACACAGCCCCCTGATGGAGTTGGCCTGGTTTTATTAGACAACAATGAGAAGTTAAGTTTTGTGCTGTTGGAGGCAGTGAGTATTGTTTTCATGCTCTTAGTGCATATTTTTCCATGACTTGGAGAATCTTAAAATATTGGCTTCACTCAAAAAATAAATTCACAACTTGTTTGACTGGAATTGATTTCTCCTGTGGCTCCTGGGGTCTGTGAAAGGCATCAGGATACGACATGGTGTTGACCTTTATTCTTTGCCTTGGCCGGAGAATTTCCCTCTGGCTGGCTCAAGGTTTCCAAAAGGAAGGCAATTAAATGACCTAGCACAATTGTCTGGATTCTCGGCCCTGGGCTTATCTTGATTAGGAGGAAGTCGGTATCTAGTTGTTCTAAATTTAGAGCATAGGAAACAGCCAGATGTTTGAGACTATTGCAGGGAGAAAGCCTTAACCCATGGGGGCTTTTGTCCCACTCACCACTTCTCAGATATCTGATTGTACTGGCTTGACACAGCACAAAGGAATTTAGGGTTTCATTTCCCTCTTCCTAGGAAATCTGTGCTGGCTTCAGAGTCCATGGCAAGGCTCATGCTAGGTACTAAAAGGACTAGCCATGTGTACTGACTTATGTTGAACCTTCCATCATCTGTAAGGTCCAGGCCAGGACCCCATGCCTAGCGGCCAAGGCTCTTTGTGACCTGGCCCCTGCCTCCTTCGCCCACCATTCGTCCCCACTACAGTGAGAAAACAGCATTTAAAGAGCGAAGTCTGGGAACTAGACATAGCCTTGGCCACTAGGGTAGTGGAGGGACAGACCCTAAGCAGGAGAGGACATTCATCTGGCAGAGACCTGGGTGTGAAGACCAGATAGTCCTCTTGCTGGTTGTGGGAGGCCCCTGTGTCTTCGTCATCTCTTCTGTTAAAGTGGGATGGGGTGGTTATAATAATAGGAACAATAGTAATAATAATACCAAACCCATAAGGTTTATTTCATGTATGTAAAGCACTTGCTACAATGCCTGCCATGAAGTTAGTGCCTAACGCATGTTAATTCTTCTTTTCTCTTATTCATTCATTTGGGAAGAGTTTGCTGGGTTCTGACTAGATGCTGCACACTGTGCCAGGTGATGGAGATTCAGAAGGGGATCATGTACAGTCCCTACTGACCCCAAGAAACCCAAATTGTAGTGATGGAGACACACGGGGAGGAGGTCAACATACCATAGCTTTAGGGACCCTCTGCCTCACGGGCATCGAGGTCTCCCTCGATGTGGACATCTACCGAACTGGGGAGGTCCAGACGATGAGTGACAAGCAGGCTAAGAAAAACTGGGTCTGGGGTCCCAGTGGTTGGGGTGCCATCCTGCTAGTGAACTGCGGCCCTGCTGACAAGGACCAGATTGTAGACTGGAAGACCATAAAGATATTCTTTCCAGAGGAAATAAAGAGTCTGTCCCAGATGACCCTGAACGTTCAAGGACCCAGCTGTGCTTTAAAGAAATACCGGCTGGTTCTCCACACCTCCGAGGAAGAGGCAGAGAAGGCCAGAGTCTACAGACCCCAAAGAGACTGCTCGAGCTCCTTTGAGTTGCTGCTGGGGCCTGGCCGGCCCACATATACATTTGCTCCCCTGGACAACCACCTGAAGGAAACCTTCTATGTTGAAGCTGTGGAGTTTCCGTCTGCCAGCTTCTCCGGCCTCATCTCCTACTCTGTCTCCCTGGTGGAAGAATCGGAAGACCCGTCAATTCCAGAGACCTTGGCGTACAAAGACAAGGTAGTGTTCTGGGTGGCCCCTTGCGTCTTTACTCCCAGCACCCAGATGCCCTTAGAGGTCTACTTGTGCAGGGAGCTGCAGGCCCAGGGCTTTGCAAGCACCGTGATGGAGCTGAGCGAGAAGAGTAACAGCCAGGTGGCATCTGTCTACGAGGACCCCAACCGCCTGGGCAGGTGGCCCCAGGATGAGATGGGCTTCTGTTACACCCAGGCTCCCCACAAGACGCTCTCCTTGGTCCTCGACACCTCATGATGGACGACTTCCCCATGAAATACTCCCTGAGCCCAGGGGTTGGCTACATGATCCAGCGCACCAAAGACCACAGGGTGGCCAGCATGGACTCTGTC
>JAQQSY010006921.1:0-10768 GCA_028646535.1 Procyon lotor
TTTATATTATTATAAATATTATTAAATTTTTTATTTTTATAATTATATATAAAAATATAAATTTTATATTTTATAATATAAAATATAAAAATTATTAAAACCATTTTATAATATTTCTAATAATATCATAAATTTTTATATAATATTTATATTATATATAATATAATATTTTTATATAATATTTTTATATATAATATTTTTATATAATATTTATAATAATATTATAAAATAGTTATAAAATAGTTTTATATTTATAAAATATAAATTTTATGAATTATAAAAATTATAAATAAATTAGTAAATATATTAAGTAAATATTAAGTAAATATAATATTTACTATAAATATTCAATGAATATTTACTATATATCCATCATCGTTTAGGTGCCAATGATAAGGCAGTGAAAGAAAAGAAAATTAATAGTATCTCTGCCTCAAGATTGATTTCTAGTTGATGTAAAATTACAAACACAGATACATACTAGAAGAGCAACTTTACTGTTCAAGGACAACATATATCAGGGAGATGTAAGCTAAGCCAGCAGTTCAAGATCTTCTGCACTATGGTGTCTAAGCGAGACCTTGAAAGATAAGAGAGAGTTAACCAGGCAAACAGCATGAGCACAAGAAAACAATTTGGGTAAAGCGTATTTTAGGAACCTGGGCTAATTACTATATAATTGTGGGAAAAAGCCCTGAAATATGAAAATTCAAAAGTGATTAAAAGTCCTAGCAATTAATTCTAAATCCCTGACCAATTAAAATTAATTAAATGACCATGAAGCTAATTTCTCTTGGGCTTTTTCCAACATCCAGTTTATGCTAAAAAACAACTTCTGTATTCAAAAATGAATATTCATTAGGGAATTCTGATCCAGGATAGGCAAATGAAGAAGTTTATATTTAGGATAAACTTAGTGCTAACACATTCCTTATGTAGTCAGAATTATACAATATTTTTAAATAGAAATATAATTTAACACTTTTACATTTTAAATTTGAATGTAAAAGAAGGAACATTTTCATTATTAGTAGGTGTATAGAGCTAAAAAATAATTTGTATTATTTTTTTTGATGCTACTGAAACAGGTTCATGTGTGAAGTTTGAAAAGTGGACAAAATTACAAAAAAAGAAATGGAAATTAGCAGTTATTCCCCATGTAAAGTTTCTATTAGTTTATATTATGTTTGATTTAAATTGTCGAATTCAAAATCATCACATATTTTTATGTATAAATATGTTAAAATTGGATCACTCAGACACAGACATAAATTAAGACAATAGTCTATGTAGTTTTGAAGTTAGTGTTTAAGATATTTATATACATACTATTTATATAGTTTTACATAAGAAAATAGCAACATTGTTAGGTTTCTAAAATTGTTTCTGTCATTGTTGGGCTTAAATGATGGTTGAATTCTAGAAAATCAGAGATTTTATATTCTAAGAAATTATATTCTAGGCTTGTAAGTTTATTTTGTTGGAAACATATTTCATATGAATTTTCATGATGTAAATAGTTATGAAGTAAATGAATTTTCTAGTATTTTGATTATTCTTGAATATAATATAAAATATAATGTCAGTCTAATATAAAATGTATAACGCATTACAGATGGGGGCTTGATAGAGTCAGCTGACTAGTAAGAACATTAATAATTGTTAGATTTAAAAATACATTTGAGGATCCTCAGTGTTTATTATATTCTAATTTAAAAATTTGCTTTGTTAGTTTTACAATAGTGGTTTGTTTTCCTCTAAGTACATTTTTTTTCCCCAAAAAGTACTTAATGGTCTAGGAGACAAAAAATAATAAGTAAAATAGAGATACAATAGTCTCAAGATGGAAACTAAAATATTTCATCAAGAGGACAATGCAGGGGCGCCTGGGGGTCTCCGTGGGTTAAAGCCTCTGCTTTCGGCTCAGGTCATCATCTCAGGGTCCTGGGATCGAGCCCCATATTGGGCTCTCTGCTCAGTGGGGAGCCTGCTTCTCCCCTCTCTCTCTGCCTGCCTCTCTGCCTACTTGTGGTCTCTCTCTGTCAAATAAATAAATAAAATCTTAAAAAAAAAAAAGAGGACAATGCAGAGGATCATCAACTAAATTAATAAACTTTCATAATGTATTAACATTATGGGTTTGTGACTTGAGTCTGGCCAATTACTATGCCCACTCCCTTTTCCACAATGGTTGCCAGGCAGTTTGTGTGTCAGACAAGATCAGTCACTGTTGCTCCATGCATACATATGAAGTCAGAGAGGGTCATTGTTGTCTTTATGGTTGTGAGATCAGAGTATAGAGCTTCTGTTGGCCATATTTTCTAGTACCTGAATTAAATCTACCTAAAAACAAAGTAATCACAAGAGAAAGTAGAGCTGATTACTGCAAAAATGGTGTAGAATCTTCCAGACCTTGGAACAACTGAGTCTGAAGCCAATATGTAACCATGGACTTGTCAGCTTTACAAGGCAACACTGCTTGTTTATATATTTATGTTTAATCTAGTTTAGATCGGGTTTTTGATTATTAAAAGCAAACTGAAAAAATTTGATAGGTAATATCCTCCAAATTTTAAAGAAACAGAAACTATAGTTACTCTTTAAATTCTTCAGGGAATTCCCATTTCATTTAATACTAAAACTTATGCAGTTTTCTCCAAACATAGACCACAGTACTAGTGAATTCCTCTTATGAATATAGGCAAAAGTATTAAGTGTTAGTAAATCAAGCCCTGTAAGAATAATTCAACACTTCCAATGTATTTTTCTCAGTAATTCCACACTAAAAGCTTGTTGACATGGTTCCACACTCATATCCAAGGGAAAACTTTTTAATCATCTTGATAAACCAAGCTATATCAAATACAAGTGCATTCTGAATGAGCAAAAAACTTTATTATATAGACTGAGAAATTTTCCACATTATAAGAAATAGCGATCTTGAGATAATGGATAGCCTTATATTTAATTTAGAATAGCTAAAAGTATTTACATTCAATTTTGGAACAAGAAATGCTTTATAAATTATAGCACATTGACTGAGATAAGGAAACAAAACAAAAATAGAAAGGAGGAGAATGAGTATGGTTAGTTTCAGACAGCATAATAACATAGATGGAAAGTACAAAATAGCCAAACCAAAAAAATATTTGATTGAAAAAGAAATATACACGTGAAAATATAATTGATTCTTGAACAATGTGGAAGTTAAGGACACCGACCTACCCAATCCAGAAGCTCAGGCAAAAATCTATGTATAACGTTTAACTCCCCAAAACTTAATTAATAGACCACTGTTGAAAGAAAGCCTTGTTGATAACATAAACAGTCTACTGACATGTTTTTTATGTTATATGACTTATATACTGTGTTCTTATAATAAAGTAAGCTACAGAAAATGTTATTAAGAAAAATCACAAGGCAGAGAAAATACTGTATTTATTGGAAATATTTTCATATAAGTGGACCCATAATCAAACCCATGTTGTTTAAGGGTCAGCTGTAGACAGCATTAAATGGTAAAAACGTGGAATGAAAAAAAAAAGATAGTATTCACAAAAAAAATCTACTTTACATATTTCCCAGATATAAACTTCTTTTAAAGTTTGTACTAGGTTGAATTTTGTCTATTTTATATTAAACTGCTTCCTGAAATTTCATCACTGAACACAGGTTATGGTAGACTGATATCGTGATGGGCTCCTCTCACTGGCCTCCCTGTATCCACATTGTATTTTGCACCAAGTTTGGTACCTGATTCTTGGCTCAGCCACATGTATCGCTTTGGCCAGTAGGAAGTTAGTCAGTGTGATACACTAATACAGACCCGGGAGGCTCTTACACATGAGAACTTGCCCTCTTGAACCATTGCTCTTGTTCTATCTTGCTTCTCTGTGATTACCATGAGCACATGCTTCAGGCAGCATGAATGGTGTGAGAGATATTGGAAGACAGAGCAATTGTCCCAATGAAGTCATACCCCACCATTCTAGAGTCACCTGACTTCAAAATACGTGAGAGTGCCCAGCCGTGGTCCCAGGCTCCTACCACTCAAAGTAACTGTAGTAGCATGACCGAGCTCAGGCACAACCAAAAAGCAACCTAGCTGACCTGAAGACTTGTAAGGAATAATAATTTCTTCAGGTTATAGGTCACTGAGTGGGTGTTGTCTCATACGACAAGGGCTAATTTAAACACGGATTAATAGGTAGAAAAGACACAACTTAGGCTTTTGAGGGAAAGATTGAGTAATAGGTGATAACTAGTTGATGATGTTAAAAATAAGCAGGCAAGTCAATCAAAATAGAAGCACATCTCCCTTCTGAAACCGTATGAAATTTGAGCTGAAGCAAAGATGTCGGAACTACAAAAAGCATTCTTTGTAAGCACAACGTAACAGCGGGATAATGAATAAAAGTAAATTATACAGTCGTATAATGAAAAAGATTATGTTTGACTAAATAGTGAAATGAAAAATCTTTTTGCTCTAGGGGTGCCTGGGTCGCTCAGTTGGCTAAGTGTCTGCCTCCTCCTCAGGTCATGATCCTGGTCCAGGATGGAGCCCCAAGTCCATTGTGCTCCTCACTCAGTGGGGAGCCTGCTTCTCCCTTTCCCTCTGCTCCCCCTGTTTGCACTCTCTCACTCTCTCTCTCTCTCTCTCAAATAAAGTCTTTTAAAAAAAAGAAAAAATCTTTTACTCTGTAGAACTCCTTAGGAAAAAACTTATCTTTGTATTGGAGGATGCTCTGAAGCACAGATTGAGACCAGCCACTAGGCTCCTGAGGATGGAGGAAGCCTGGAAGGTTCTAAAACAAATGATAACTGATTATTTCTGGACGATGGGATTAAGAGTATTTTCCTTCACATCTCTCAGTAGTTCTAAATTGTTTTAGAAGGAGTATGTTTTGGTTTTTGCTGCATCCTCTAGTTTTTTTTTTTTTTAACATTTTATTTATTTATTTGACAGAGAGAGAGATCACAAGTAGGCAGAGAGGCAGAAGAGAGAGGGGGGGGGAAGCAGGCTCCCTGCTGAGCAGAGAACCCGATGCGGGACTCAATTCTAGGACCCTGAGATCATGACCTGAGCCAAAGGCAGAGGCTTTAACCCACTGAACCACCCAGGCGTCCCTGCATCCTCTAGTTATTAATATGTACCACTTTTAGTGTTGTTCAGTTGTAAATATTTTGTGTTATATATTGCTATTTTCTCTTTAACCCACACCTTTTTTTAGGTGTCTTTTTTTTTTTTTTTTTTTTTTTTTTTAGTTTGGGATGTTTTTTGGAAGAGGAAGTGGTTTATTGTTCTAATTTTCTTAGGATGAGTTAGAGAACAATCTATATGATAATAATTATTGGGCCTTGTTGAGACATTATTAGCAACCTTGCATGTCGATGATTTGAAGTACTATTTTGGGGGAGTGATGGCATGGGAAGCTCTCTATATCAATTGAGTTAATAGATATTGATTATTAGTTATTAATTGTGTTTTTCAACCTTCCTTACTCTCACTACTTTTGTCTGATTGCTCTCTGTTTCTTTTATTTAAATATTTTATTTATTTATTTGACAGAGGGAGAGAGATCACAAGTAGACAGAGAGGCAGGCAGAGAGAGAGGGAAGAAGGCTCCCTGCTGAGCAGAGCTGGATCCCAGGACCCTGAGATCATGACCTGAGCTGAAGGCAGAGGCTTTAACCCACTGAACCACCCAGGCGCCCCTTTCTCTCAGTTTGTGAGAGTGGTGTGCCTATCTCCTGATAATGATTGTGCAGTTGTTAAACTTTCATTGAAATTCTATCAGTTTTAGCTGTGATTTTATGTGCAGATTTTATGTGCATACCCAGTCAGCTTTCAACTATGCAACATTTATTCCTCTTTCTTTAATTCCTTAATACCTACTTTTTCTTTCTCAGCTGATTTTTTACCGAGAAAATAGAGATAATCAGAATATTTCCACATTCTTTTTCCATCATATCTGCCAAACTACCTGCAATGGCACCCACCATCTTTCTTGTCATAGGGAGTGATTGCCCATCTCTTTAAAAGCTGATAGTCATTGCTTTAAAGAACACAAAGATTTGTCTGTACAATTGTCTATTTCCTCTCCTTCATCATTAATTTCTTCCTATATAGTGGTCATTCCCATCAACATATAAACATGGTATGTTTCTCCTAAATTAAAAAACCCTTCCTTAACCTTAGACTCCCTTAATTAAACATTGTATATCCTGTTACCTAATTCTCTGTTACCTTTCACAGCAAAACACGCCATGAAAAATATGTCAATTCTCAGTCTTCATGCCTGGACTGGGATCTAAGACTTCTCAGACCATATGGTGACTGCCAATGGAAGAGGCGTGAAATGAATGCAGAAAAGTAACCAACAAGCCCAACACAGTCATCAGGATCACTTAAGGCTTAACAACCTTAATAGAACTTCTACCTGATGTCAGGCAATCCAGGAGTCCTTAAATACCACTATGTAGGTAACTTCCCTCTCTCCTAGGACTCTTCTCCACTGAAAAGCATTTAATATCATAGTTTGACCTCCAAAGGAATGAATGCTTAAGGACTCTCCCCCATTTCCCTATTTCTCAGTTAATAATTTCTCAGTTAAAGACTCTGGGGGGGGGTAGAGTTGTGGTTCACAGAAACTGAGATGCCTTATGTTCAAAATACTGCCAAGTTTTGTTTTCTTCATAACCACCAGTATCTTGTTATTCTTAAAGGGAATTATCTCTGAAATGAAATCATATGGTAGGCCCCTCTTTTTGCTAGCATTTTGGGCTAGATATAATAGGGTCTTCCCATGCTTAGTCTTTTACTGATTCGGAGGCCTGGTGAGTTCTGTTCTTTCGGAAAGAGGGAAAAGGTGTAAAATCAGTGGATGCTTCCTCTTTCATCAGTTTCCACATTCAGTTATTCATCAGCAGTGTTTCTTCCTAAAATACATACAGGCAACGCACTTTGTCAACACAGGAATTCGTTTTCTTCCAAAGACTATCGAATCTAATTTATGTGAAGGAAGTATATGCTTTCTGTTAATGTAAGTTTCCTGCAAAGATGATAAAGCTGACCTTAGTCTGTAAGTATACATTTTTCTTCTCCTGGCTGAATTCTCATTAAAAAGGCTTATTAGCTTAATCAATGAAGACATCACTGCAACAGAAGAAAAATTCCTTTTGGAATATATATAAGTATATATACATATATGTACATACATATATGTATGTTTGTATATATATATTCCCTCCCCCAATAAAGCAGTGGTATATGCATATGTGGGGCTGGGGAAAGGTGGAGAAAAAAAGAGCTGGGAAATTTTTAGCTTATTTTTTCCTAACAGTAGGGTAAGTCTGTCTCTTTCTGAGACATTTACCTGTTTTCAAAAATCTCATAAAAATTGTTTTTCATCTCTCCCATTTTAAAGGCCTTGGCTGTTTTTTCTCTTCTCATTGATAGCAAAGAAATAGAAGAACCATCAATCTGATCGGCTTTTCAGGGTTATTGAGTTCTTGTGGGGATCTTGGTGAAGTATAATGATGGAATATAGCTTTTGGAGTCATGCAGAACTGGGTTCAAAATTTGATTTCTCCACTTCCTGTTTGTATGATCCAAGTAAATTTATTTAATCTCTGTCTCTGTAGAAACAGGTAAATCTTATAGATTGTAGGAGAATTACACCTTATAGGGTTTTTGTAAGGGATTATATGAATAACAGATAGAAGGTGACCAGCACAGGGCTGGTTGCATAATAATTACTATATGAACCTTATTTCACTTTTCTCCTGCTGTGTGTCTCCAGAGGCAAGTGCTGGACTCCTATAGGATCATGGTAGACCTCATGTAGAGGACTTAAAAAGTTTCCAGGCTTTTCTCTTTTTATTGTCCCCTTTGATTTTTCACATCTCCTTTCACAAGGGGCCAAAGAATTTCTGGGAAGAGCCAGATTTTACACTGTACACAGAAAGTCTACAGCTTTATCCTGATCCTTAAGCTGGTAGGGTAGGAAATATACTGGACACCGCAGCCAGCACTAGGACATCTCTTTAAGACACTCACTGGAGTAGAACAATCTTCAAGATTGCACCAAAGAAGGAAGCTCTGTTTTGCATTTTCCTCAAGGGGACTCTGCCATGGCGTCATTTACAGAATGTTCTGTATCCAAATTGGCACAGAATACATTTCTGGGAAATCCAAATTTTCCTTTCCTTCTTTTCAGGCAGGCTAATTTATCCCAAATTCGTAGGCTTCATCAACACTTGACAACTCACCAGCCTAGAGAGACACCTGCATGTTGTCCTTGCATATTTTCATTTGGCATCTGGAGAGCTCCTTCTACACAGCTTTTCCCTCTGTTAGGGCCAACCCAGCTGCTCCAGGGCCACAGCCCTGTTCTCTACCCAGTGCAGGACTGGGGCTGTCTTCCTTTTTTTCTTGCCCTAGACAGGATTGCTTAACTGCAAACCAGAAAGGAAGAGCAAAATGGCTTCATTCCACTGTAGACAAAAAATTCTTTCTTTGTCAATATTCTTCCAGTCCTACTTTGGAAGTAGTTACTTGCTCTAATAGCTGCCCCAGAGGGAATACGTTACTGATATTGTCAGGACCATCATTGCTTTTTAGAGCAAGTGTGTGGGACGATTTCTAGCTTTAAGAATTAGCAATCCCAGGGTGCCTGGCTGACTCAGTTGGTTAAGCAATTGCCTGCAGCCCAGGTCATCATCCCAGAGTTCCAGGATCAAGTCCCACATCAGTCTCCCTGCTCAGTGGGGAGAAGCAGAAGCAGACTCCTTCTTCCTCTGACCTTCACCCCTCTCATGCTGTCTCTCACACTCTCTCTCAAATAAAATCTTAAAAAAAAGAATTAGCAATCTACCTTTCTGACAATGTCTATAGATTGTAATCAAAAAGAGATTCCAATTAGTTATGGTGTGTTCATGCTCTTATCTTTGGACTTCTGGCACATAATAAAATATGTCTGTTTGAAAAATAAGGATATTTTAACTTTTTAATTGTCCTTGGTGTTTATTAGTTTCCTAGGGGAGGTTATAATCAATTCCTGTGGGCTTGGTGCTTAAAACAACAGAAATTTATTCTTTCACAGTTTTGGAAGCCAGAGTCTGAAATTAAGGTGTCAGCAGGATTGTACTCCCTTCAGAGGCTCTAGGGGAGGATCTTTTCTTGTAGCCCCAGATTCTGGTGACTTCTGGCACTTCTTAGCTTGTGCTTCACTACAATCTGTTTCCATCTTCACATGGTGGTGTGTGTGTGTGTGTGTGTGTGTGTGTGTGTGTGTGTATTTAGAGAAAGAGAGAGAGGGAGGGAGAGAGTGAATCTCAACCAAGATCCACACCCAGTACGGAGCTGGATGCAAGGGCTCGATCCCACAACATTTAGATCACGGCCTGAGCCAAAATCAAGAGCCTGTCTGAGCCACCCAGGTGCCTCTATCTGTGCCTCTTTCACAGACAGGTGTGATGGTATTTAGGGCTCACCCCAGCAACCCAGAGTAGCATCCCCATCTGAACACCCTCAACTTAATCCCATCTGTGAAGTCTGCTTTTCCAAACATGGTACCGTTATTTACAGGTCCCGGGGAGCAGGACCTGATATCTTTTGGGGCCACTGTTTGGCCGCCTACACTTGGTAAGTAGCACTGCTAAATAATGATAAATATGACATTCAGGATTTTAAAGATAGTGCATACGAAAACAAGAACAGATAAGTTTAAATAAGTCCTAAGGTAACAGCAAGGATATGCATGAGGCCAGGGGAAAAAAGAGGTTTGTGAATGAGGCTGTGAGGATGGCAAGGGAGGGAGGGAGAGGAGACAGAAGTGAACAGATTAGCTTCTGAAAGCCTTTGAATCATTCTCATTGCTAAGGAAACCACTTCACAAATTCCTGTCTCTATCTCAGCTCCAAGCAGCTGCTTTACTTACAATTTGGCTTCCCTGAAGGACTTTAATTGCTGGGTGAAGAAAAGCCAAAGTAGCAAAATTGGAGTGCAAAGAAAAATTAGGGTGATGTGAAATAACATAAAAAACAAATTACTTAAGATAATTAGTGAAGCTGGTGCTTTGAAAAAGGAGGCTATTGCTCCTCTCTTTGTCTCTGAAGGCACCGGAATGATAGCAAAGATGTCTAAAGTGACTGTTTAAAACAGGGGCTTTTAAGTTTTCTATGCAGGAAAAAAATGATTAAAAAACTTAGTGAGAACCGTCAAATGGACATTTTGTTTCTTAACCTTGTTTTCCTTCTGTTTTGTCTTTTACTAAAGAAAGTCAGAATGAATGTATTGCTGAGCACTTTCGAGTGCCTGTTGGAATGCGTGTAGCTAGACTTAGGCTAGTTCTACTGGAAAACAGTTTCACCTTGGACTTCCTACATAGAGTTCTATCCAAAGTACTTTTTCCTCCACTATCTTTTTCATTTTCCTTTTTTGCTTGTACAGCAGGGGGATTACAAGAGTTACATCTCCTCCCCTATTCCTCCAACACTGTAAGTGAAGTTCAAGCCTCTCCTTTCCATTGTATATTTTCTGGCAAAACATCAATTTTATTCCTTTTTAAGTAGTTTTTTGCAAAGTATGGGTAGTTAGAGAAATTAGTGATGGCAAGCCATTTAAAGCTCTCCTTCATGCATATATTAGACAAAAAGCTGCAATTATCCTTTATGGAGTGGAAACTCAAGATGCTTTGGAGGAAACAACCACCCTACAGCACTTTCAGCTACAACCTTAAAATGTGTTTAGCTCTCCAGCATCCAA
>JAQQSY010006922.1:0-10767 GCA_028646535.1 Procyon lotor
ATATGAAGAACTTGATAGGCAAGGCAGGAGTTTGGGGGGGTGGGGGAGAGAAATGAAACACGAAGGGATGGGGAGGGAGACAAACCATAAGAGACTCCTAGACTCAAGAAATGAACTGAGGGTGGCCGGGGGGCGGGGTGGGGTAGGGATAGGGTGGCTGGGTTGGGGACAATGGGGAGGGTATGTGCTATTAAGTGCTCTTCTTTTCCTTCTAAGTGCCAGTGCATTTCTCCTAATATGTAGGACACCGTTCTGCAGAGACAAATGTTTTTATGACCTGTCCCGCACATGTGACCCACCGGGGCAGGCTAAAGAATGTTGTTTGAGACACTCCTGCCCTGTGAATAACCTTGGGAACCTAATTGTTTAAAATACATTATCTGGCCTCCAGGTCAGAGTTGGCCCTTCTGTTCTGGATGCCAAGAGCTACAAATCTTGTCCCACATCCCCCTCCTGCTGCAGGTGGGCCGGCCCCCCCTGGGATGGAATCAGGGAGGGGAGGCGGATGTAGCCCAGGCTCCTTGCAAAGACAGAAGCAGGGTCACGTGAAAATGCAGCTCACCCTAAATTGCACGTAGGCAAAACGAATGTTTAATTTCAAGCCCTGTTATTTGCCCTGTAAATATGACCCTTAACGCGATGGTGAGTTGGAAGTTTCACGGGAGCGGAGGGCGCTCTGGCCGGGCCTCTCAGGTGGGACTCGGGCCTGGCTGTCTCCCTGGGGGCCTCCCCAGCTGATGAGGTGGGACGTTGTAAGTACCTGAGTTGAGGTCACTTTGCCTTGTTCTCATTTATTGCCTACTATTCCCTTCACCTATGCGTAGATTCCTTTCCTCTTCGGTTTCTATTAGGTTTCCAATATAATAATAATAGTTTTCTTTCCTATTTGAAACCCAAACACGGCCGTTGTGGATCTATATAAACAGATATTTATCCCAGTATTTCCCAAAGCGACTCACAAGAGTGTCAATCAACTCCACACAAGCATGAGACGATATTGGACTCATGATATTCAGTATACATATTCATTAGTTAATATTTCTTTTTTTAATATTTTATTTATTTATTTAAGAGAGAGAAGAGCACAAGTCGGCAGAGTGACCGACAGAGCAACAGGAAGAAGGAGGGAGAAGCAGAGGGAGAAGCAGACCCCCTGCTGAACAGAGAGGCCGATGCGGGACCCTGGGCTCGATCCCTGAACCCTGGGATGGCGACCTGAGCCAAAGGCAGACATTTAACTGACTAAGCCACCCAGGCGCCCCAAAATAACTGATGTTTCTTGACCACTAACCAGTAGTAGACACTATGCAAACACGTTCATAATCTCAATTCTCAAAATGATTCTCTGAGGAAGTTTCTCTTACTACCCCCTAGGGCTGATCCTATGGATGGGCCACTCGAAAGTCATTTATATCCCTTTCCTCCTCCACGACTGGAATGCTCACATGAGGGTGATGTTGCAGCAGCCTTTTTGCAACCATGGGACAGCAAGCACAGACGGATGCCTCCATGCTGAGGATGTCAAAGCAGAAAGAGCCCCACAACATTCATGAGCAACTACAAGGGCCTGAATGGCCCACATATGGACTTCTTATTAGATCAGAAAAATAAGCTGTGAAGTAACTCTGACAAATTTTCTGTTCCTTGGGCCAAATACATGTCTAATTAATGCATTTCATGTCACAGAAGAGGAAACTAATGCTCAGTGAGTTTGGGTAACTTTTTCAACGTCATGCAACTGGTAGGTGTTAGAGACAGAATTGTTACCCAGATCTGCCCAAGACCAACTAACCACAAAAGTCGCTGTGCTGCCTTCTCATGGTCACATTTCCATCAGGTGATCGTGGCTCACTCTTTCCGAACTACGTGTCACAGAATTCAGGGATTATTCCTAGGCGAGCCTCAGAAGAAAACCTTCTCTGGTAAAATAAGAAACACTTCATCCTATGGTCCTGTTTTGTTTTTTGTTTTTGAGAACGTCAATGCACAATATAGCGAAGTTTCTGAAAAATTCTGCAACCAAGAAACCTGCCAGACTGGTTAACTCAGAGGTTCCCAAATTTATTTGCCTCTGGAACACTTTTTTTTTTTTAAGTGATAATCCTATGAGTTTCCTTCAGAACATTGCTCCCTGGAACACTGATTTGGGAGGCTGTTCACTGAATTTTAATTAAAGAGTTACTTTCTTAGCTTTGGTTTAAAGTAAAAGAAAGTGAGTCACAAATAATTTGCTACTTTGTGAATATTCCTGGGGCTTTTGTCCCCTACACAACTCAGGGCAGCCTATGTAATCACAATTTCTGTGAGAATTTGATGCCAGGACAAAATAAGCACCTCCTGAGGAAATTGTCTGCTTCCTTTCTTCTAATAATGAGAATTATGTGACTTACTGTGTCTTCTCTTTTGCTTTGGCTTTCCGGAAGCTCGGAGACAAATGGGAAACAATTGCTGGCTCGGGTTCCTGGGTTTTACATATTTATGTTTTCTTTTATCTGATCTTGACTTTCCTCTTTATTTTCCTTGGTCCTGATTCTGCATTTGAATTTTAGTGGTATTGCTGTGTGTGTTCTTGTGACATGACATTCTTTGGGGGATGGGGTGCAGTATAAGCAAACACAAATCAGGACTGTTTTGAAAAAATATGTCACGTGGCCTCCTTCTCAACATGGCCATCCCTGTGATGCCTGATCAAGGAATCAAGTTAATTCATTTAAGTGGATACTATAAAACGAAAATTCTCCTACATAATTGAATTTATGTCTATGAATCTCTAATAAAAGGAGGGAAGTAAATCTTCCCAGGGGACATATATTCCTAGAGATGAAACACAAATGCCTTTTCTTTCTTTTTTTTTTTTGCCTTTTCTTTTATTTGACTATATTCTAATATAAATGGGACTTTTATTAGAACTAATTCTGCTTCTCTAGATGGCTGAGCTAACTCAACATCCATGCCACCAAATTCAGTAACCAGATTAATCACAGCTGTAGGGGAGGGAAACTTTTTCCTTCTTCCCTTCTAGGGCCTTTGGCTATCTAATAATTAAGTTGACATGGGAAATTAACTGGAGGAAAAACATTTAATTTCCTATGTATGGGAGCCTCAAAGATTTGAGGCTCAAAAAAGTGACCAAAGCAGGCCACTTTTATACTCTTTAGACAAAGAAACCACACATTCGTGAAGAATTGACAGAACAATGGGGTTTGGGCTTGGGTGGCAAATTAACAAAGCAGCAAGGTTTATTTATACAACCTTCTTGGCTTTTAATTCCTTATTTCTGGCCATAAGGATGCCTTCTATCCTCCCGGTATAGGGAGGATACCTTCACATGGGAGATTGATTCCCTGCTTTCAGGGAGACGAAGGATGGTCAGAGTGTCCTTCTTGCACCAGCTCTTTCTCTGGTAACTTTAGTTTAAAATCATGTGCCCAAGGGGCATATATTTGGGTGGCAGGTTGTGCTTCCATTCACAACCTTGCAGAAAAATAAAATCAAGAAAGGCAGACGTGCCCTATGATATATATCTAATCTATTTGAGGAAACTTAATTTAGTTAACCATGGTTGACTAACCATTACTTCCTTTAGGAATAGAATTTGCTCTAATTATGAACACAGAGGAGTAAGTTATTCATGAGTTTGATTACTTGTACCACTCATCAAAAGGGTAGCCCAGGAAGCCCTAGACCAATAAGCAAATGTTAATTAAGGGCACATTGTGAAATTCAGTAGGTGATACAAAGAAATATGATACAGATGTTGACTCCTCAACTGTTGAGGGGAGAATGCTCAGGCATTGAGTAGGGGCCTGGAGAGAGAGTTTGGAGTATATTATTTGCAGCCATTGTTTTCAAACAAACTCCTATAGAGCTGCTTTCAGAAATCGTTAAATGTATTGACAACTTTTCATTTCTCTGTATACCTTCCCTTCCCTCTGTATACCTTTTTAAAACTCTAAATTCCAAGCTTTAATCCAAGGCATGGTGAGGATACTTGGATAAATTTTATGTGTGAAGATACAACATTTTAAATATTAATATCTTCTTTCTCTCCATTCTTTTGGGTAGCAAGAAGATGTCCTCCTCATGGTTCTCAGAAAAGGGTTGTTGCAATATAAACGCAAAGAAACAGAGCTCAATTTTAGCTTTTGAGTTTCAACATAGATCTTGTAAACCCATGGCAGAGAAAATGGCTTGAGAAAAAAGGGTTTTCAGGAATGCCCTTATTAACCTTGTTAGAGTTAGACAGCATAAGACAAAAAGTGCAAAGTCTTAAACATAGACGTTTATTCCCTTGTTTAAAAAAAAAAAAAGCCTGGTCATGTAGATCTGACATTGTCACCAGATACTCAGATTCCATCTGTATTTTAGTTCCCTCCTATTACTGGTTTACAGCCTTACAATTACCTCCTGGTACAAAATGGTTGCTAAAGCTCCAACCATTATATCCATATCTGAGGCAATAGGAACTAGGGAAAGGAAAAAAGGATTTCTTCCTATGGAATCAGATCACTTATGTAGATACCAGAAAGATCCCACAGAACACTCATGTTGCCATGAACTTAGTTCATTTGCCAGAACTTAGTGACATGGCTATGCTTAGCTGCAAAGGACTCAAGAAAATGTAATCATCTGCACTGCAAATAAAATCAGCACTCTGTTACTAAAGTAAAAAGAGTGGATATAGGGTCACAAAACAGTTTCTGCCACAACCCTGAAGAAGTCAAGGTATAAAGTAGTTACCATAAACACAAATTGAGGTAGTCCTTGATCATGCAATAGCAAATTTTCTCCCTCAGGATGGGATAACCATCCTTTGAACTGGGTGACGAGGGGAGGAACAGAAAGGAAGTGAGGAGAAAAATGGATGTTGTGGGTCCCAAGCTGGTTTCTATGCACAAAGATTCATGACTGAATCCTCTAAAGAAAATTCAGATAGATTGGGGGATGCAAGAGCAGAGGTTCTGTGCCTTGCTCCCAGGTGAAAATCCAGAGGGTGACAAAGCCTCATGGACTTGCCCCAGGCCTATGTGGTGAGTTGTCCTTAACAGAAATGGCAGCCTGATATGTCTAGGCAGGGAGAGCCTGAGACAACTGTAATAGATCGCCTAGGACCTAGGCTAGTCTGGGAGAACATCCGAAATGAATGTCCGCAAGCCCTTCCCACTGCGTTAGGAGGAGCTCAGAGGTAGCTGACAAAGGTCAGCAGGCCTGAAGACACTTTGAGCCGGAAATTAGAAGGAGGCAGGGTGACCTTCCTAGACCTGCTACCAGAGACCAGATGGAGGACCCAGATGTCCTAGAAATTTCCAGGGGGTGGGGGGCGGTGACGCACATCTCCGTAGATGCCAGCAGGGACATACACCTCCTGGTCCTCCAGCTCTGTGGCTTTGTGAGAGCTCCTGGAATTTAGCCATAATCCAGGGAATGGGGTAGGGAGGGTGGTGAAAATCCTGAATTGACTGGGAAAAAAAAAAATCTGGATCTGAGTGAAAAAACCCTGATTTGACTGGATTTTCTCTAAAATGGCTGGGATTAAGTTATGCTACCAGACAGGATGGGGACTTGAGATTAAAATTCAGTTCAGTTCTAGAAAAAAAATTCTCTACCACTGAGTGTATGGTGTGTGGACATTCCTCGGCCACACGTGCTTTTTCAGTTTGTCGTATCTCACAAATCATTCAGCTCAGAATTTTGGCACCTTCTTTCTTCAGTGGCATGTGAAAAGTAGTGACAAATGAACATTTTGCTATTTTGACTAATGTTATTTTGAGTGAGCAGAATTTCACTGTCACTTTGCCTCGATAATATTATATACTTCACGTCTATGAGTAGTCACAGCCCCCCTCACCCCTCCCCACCAACACGCGTCTACACTGATGGCCTAACATATATTTCCCCAACTTTTGCTGCATCTGAGGTGACCCCTTGGTCCTGTCCTCCCCAGGGCTTTTCCAGTTTTAGCAATGGAAGTCTCGTGCCCCCAGGAATCTCTTCAATTGTTCTTGGCAAACCAGGACCCTTGGTCACCCTTGCTGAGTCAGACTCACCTGAAGGGCTTGGTTTGCTCAGATTCCCAGGCTCTGCCCTCAGAGCATCCAGCCTAGCCCTGGTGGGGGTGGAAGCCCAAGATTTTGCATTTGTTAAGGAGCTCTAGGGTGATTTGCTGCTTCAGGTCTGCGGACCATGTTGTATGGGCCCAAGAAACAGGTCAGTTTTTTCCCAGTCTTTCTTCTTTTATATAAAGATTTTATTCATTTATTTGTCAGAGAGAGAGAGAGAGAGAACAAGCAGGGGAGCAGCAGGCAGAGGGAGAAGCAGGCTCCCTGCTGAGCAAGGAGCCCGAAGTGGGGCTCGACCCTAGGACCCTGGGATCATGACCTGAGCCGAAGGCAGGCACTTAGCCGACTGAGCCACCAGGAGGTAGCTGTCTTTTCCCGGTCTTAATATAATAAATACATAATATAACATATATTATATTATATAATATAACATATAATTAGTATATAAATAGAAATATATATAAATATTAATATATAAATCATAATATATAATGTGATATTATATGATATAATATAATATAATAATGCGATGATGTTGATCCATATATTTAGTCAATGACACACTTGTGGCAAAAACTTTGACCAAGATCTTAAGTCTCTCTCCTCTTCTTTTCTAGCAATTCCCTTGCCAGGACAGCTCTGTGGAGCTGAACTAGAGCTCATCCCCCCAGAGGTTTAGCCCAGAACCTCTCCCTCCAGCCCCTCTAAGAAGTTCTAAAAGCACCTAACATTTTATACTGAATCCCTCCCTGCTAAAACCAGCGAGAGAGTATTCTGTTTATCTGTAACTGAATGCTGACTGATATATCATGGGACCCTGGAACTCAGTTTGAGAAGCAGTAATGAAAAAGGGAGAGGCGTTTGTGCACATTTCAGGGAGCAGGGCAGAAGGAAAAGCAGAGATTTCCTGGGAGCACCAAAGCCTGTCTAGACAAAGATGTCCGTGCATACCTCGGCCATTTATGAGGAAAACGCTTATAAACGCAGCTGTAGAAAACCGTATCAATACGCTCCTGAACAATTACTACAGTCAGCAAAGCAATGACATCATCCCTCCTCTCAGTCAGAACAATAAGCTTGCTCTGACTCTGTATACGAGAAGAGCAAACTCCCTTTGTCTAACAGATGGACATGAACAGAACTGAAGGTCACGGTGACCCTTCTGTGGTCTAACCAGCCTCCCCCAGCACAGGGTCTCATCACAGGAGAGCACAAATTTGAACACAATAGACCCGGTTAAACCACCTGAGCCCAGGGGAGACTTCTGGAGGCCCAGCTCCAGCCATGCCAAGAGTAAGCACAGTCTAGAAGAAAGGGATCCCCCAATTCTCAAACATCTCCCAGGAGATCAACTTCACAGCCATCCCTCTTGATTTTCTATTTAAGCCTTAAAAAATTCATTCATTACGTAAGGCAAAAGGAAAAAGAGATGGCGAACATACTCTCAACAAGGCCACTAATTTGCTGAATCAGCATGGTGGGGGGCAAAGTAAATTATGAAATCTCAATGTGGGAAGTCCTTTTTTCCCCAAATTTTTATTTAAATTTTAGTTAACATACACAGCAAAATCGGTTTCAGGTGAGAATTCAGTGGTTTATCAGTTACGTACAGCACCCAGTGCTCATCACAAGTGCCGTCCTTAATGCCCATCACCCATCTAGCCCATTCCCCCCACCTCCCTCAACAGACCCTCAGTTCGTTCTCTATCATTAAGAGTCTCTTAGGGTTTGTTTCTCTTTTTCCCCCCCTCCCATATGTTCATCTGTTTTGTTTCCTAAATTCCTCATATGAGTGAAATCATATGGTACTTATCTTTCTCTGACTTGTTTCACTAAGCATAATATACTCTAGTTAAATCCATGTCATTGCAAATAGTAAGATTTCATTCTTTTTGATGGCTGAGTAATATTCCATTGTGTGTGTGTGTGTGTGTGTGTGTGTGTGTGTGTGTGTGTGTGTGTGTATACATACATACCACATCTTCTTTACCCATTCATCAGTCAGTGGACATGACATTTAGGTTCTCTCTATAGTCTGGCTATTGTAGGTGATGCTGCTATAAACATTGGGGTGCATGTTCTCCTTCGAATCTGTATTTTTGTATCCCTTGGGAAAATATCTAGTAGCGTGATTGCTGGATCATAGGATAGTTCTATTTTTAACTTTTTGAAGACCCTCCACAGTTTTCCAGAGTGGCCGCACCAGTTTGCATTACCGCCAGCAGCGCAAGAGGGTTCCCCTCTCTTCTATGCTTGCCATCTCAATGTAGACAGTCCTTAATATTAAACATGCCAATTAAATCCTTGAAATTGTGTGATGCATGTGTAAGGACTCAGCACTAGGTATTAAAGTTAATGCTTCTCCTGATAAAGCAACACTTCTGCCAAGACTTGGTGAGCGGGTCTGTGTGCACTGATAGCCCATCACTGCACATGCTCATAGCAGTGGCATTGACGAATGCAGAGAAGTACCATACATTTTTCTCTGTTTCATTTTCCAGCTTTATTGAGATATAATTGATGCACAATTTTGTGTAAATTTAAGGTGTGCAGTATGGTGATCTTATATACGTGTGTGTTGCAAAGTGATTACCTTAATAAGGTTTGTTAACACCTCCATCCATTTGTGTGTGCATGTGTGTGTGCGCGTGTGTGGTGAGAACATTTAAGATCTACTCTTTTAGCAAATCTCAAGTATATAATACAATATTGGTAGCTCTGGTCAGCGTGCTGTGTGTTAGATTCTGAAAGTAGTGCACATTGCATTAGCCTGAATCTCATGTGTCTTTGCAGACACCTTACACCGCCATCTTTGACTCATTTTAAAGATACTTTTCTGACTTGCAGAAGACACTTTGCAAGAGACACTCTGGGTAAACTCGATTACTAATCTGTGAGGTCCTATTCTAATAAGACAAAAGAATCAACATAATCCTTTTTTTGCCTCTCTCAAAATTTGTCTTCTTATCCCAATGGCAACTCTTTACCCATTGGGTTATTTAAAAGGTGTAAAATCATCATATGTTTCAGTTTTTACGTATTTACACTTTTTTTTTTGCTCTCCTGTTACATGTGTAATGAACCTATTATAGTTATTTCACCCATTTTTGGGAAGGCACTGTATATATACAATTCTTAAAGTTATGGGGTAAAACAAAAGGGTAGAATCATTCTTCACCCCATGTTTAATAAGAAAACGACTAGGCAGACAATCAGTAAGGAAATAGAATACACCAACCAGACCTAACAGACATGAATGGATCTTGAAAATACTGTGCTGAGAGAATGTTAGCCACAAAACACACACATTGAATGATCCCATTTACAGAAATGGAAAGTATAGTAGTGGTTTCTAGAAGCTGTGGGGAAGAAACATGACTCCATCTGGTTGGGAGGGGAGAGGAAAGGTAGACATTCCTGTCTGGGACCCTAGTATCAGATAACTCTGTGCCCTTTGAGTTGAGTTTTAGCCGAAGTATTTCCTTGTACTTTTCTGAGTAAAACCAATATTAATTGCCATTCATGTGTCACTGGAATTTTGCTAAGATTTATGACATATTAAGCGCAAGCCGGTGAAGCTAGGAAGGGCAGCAAGGGGCCCCAAGAGGAGGCGTGACGATTGGGAAAGGACAGGAGGAATGCTAGTCTCTTCACCCACATTGCAGGGCTGTGGCAAGTATCAGAGGATGCTGTGTCTATGCAAGCACTTTGCATTCGCAGCACGCCACATAAATGAAAGGAATCATTACTGTTTAATGAGCCAGAAAAATAGTTCACTAAATTATCAGTGTCTGAGTTACCGTTCAGTTCTCAAGTGTAGGATCATGCCCAACTTTTCCATAGACAATTTTGGTCTTTGAAAGATTGGTGTGTCATAACTACAAACTAAGAATATAATCATTAAGTGGCATAAGTTATCCTATTACTGTGACTACATGAGATGTCAACAAAAATCTAGAGTTCATCATAAAATTTTCCCAGCACACTGACAGAATTTGAGACAGACTTGAGACAAGGGTATAAAAGCACTTTGTCAACTGGAAAATGCTAAGTAAAGGCCAGTTGTTACTCTCATTTGAACTAAGTAAGTTGTTTTCTTTTTGCCTTTTTGTAGAAGTATGCATCGAAAAATATCAACCAATTTCCAGCTCAGTCCCATGACGATATTTATTGGTGCCATCTGCTGGTGTTGGAAGTTCTTGAAAAATTGATGAGACTAAGATGAACCAAATGATAAAGAGCATATTACATGGTATTTTAAGTACATGTATTCCTCACATATTAATGTTAATATAGGTAAAGTTTCTGGCATGCATTTCTTGTATTAAAATATTCTATGTAAAGTATTTCAATGCTGAATAAATGAATATGTTTCATAAGCTGTAATATTCATTCATTCCAGCACTCTATTTTGAGCTCTTTGGGTCCGCCAGGCCCTGGGATAAGAATTAGGGATACAAGGAGGTGTATTGCATCTTCTGCTTTCAAGTGGTCAGGGTCTTCCGTTTATGGGGTAGAGGATAGATCTATAAACAACTAAATGGGGATGCCTGGGTGGCTCAGTTGGTTGGGCAACTGTCTTCAGCTCAGGTCATGATCCTGGAGTCCCAGGATCAAGTCCCACATCGGGCTCCCTGCTCTGTGGGGAGTCCACCTCTCCCCTCTCATGCTCTCTTTCTCTCAAATAAATAAATCTTTAAAAAAAAAA
>JAQQSY010006923.1:0-10767 GCA_028646535.1 Procyon lotor
TGTTCTGGTATCCAGAAAAATTATTTAATTTATTTAATGGCTTATCTGTAGATTATCTTGCTTAACTAATAAAGAGAATAATATGTCCAAAATAATGAGAATATTGTCTCTTTTTTGACAAGCCTCTTACATTTCATTTTTCCTTAATTTTTAATTTTTTTATTTTTCATTATGTTTAGTTAGCCAACATATAGTACATCATAATTTTTTGTTACAGTGTTCAGTGATTCATTAGTTGCATATAATAGCCAGTGCTTATCCCAACAGGTGCTCTCCTTAATATTCATCAACCAGTCACCCTATCCTCCTACCCCGTCCCTTCTATAACCCTCAGTTTATGTCCTTGATTTTTTTTATTGGATAATACTCCACTTCCAAGTTGAACAGTATGATCGTTGGGGGCATCCCTATCTTGTACCTTACATTAATGCAAGTGCTTCTAAATTCTCCCAGACAGCATGATTTGTGTGTGCATGATTGATAGATAGCCCTTATCCTGTTGAAGAGGTTAGTTTTGAGTCTTTCTCATCATGAAAAAATCTTGGACTTCTGTTTTGTCTATTTGGACTGAGTACAAAGACTTTCTCAAATTATTGTAAATGTTGGCAGTTCATTGTGTGTATACGTAAGATAGCTGCTTGGAAACTTTGGGTCACCGGGTACATACAGAAACCTGCCAACAGAGCAAATGGGACCAAGTTTGGGACTTCAGGGATCTTAAAAATTGGATGCCCTCCTGAGGACTTGAGAAGAGAAAGTAGAGAGGGAAAAGGAGTAACTACTGGATCACTTTCAGGGTTTTTAATGTTAAATTTTAATGCAATCTTTTCTGTATGCATTGATGACTTTTGTACTTCCTCATTTATTAATGTGGTGATGTGCACCTCCTAAAAACAGAATATCTTTGCCTTTCTGCTATTCCACATTATTTGATACAATTTTAATTCTACTTTGGTTTCTTTTTTTTAATTTTATTTATTTATTTGTCAGAGAGAGAGAGAGAGAGCACAAGCAGGCAGAAAGGCAGGCAGAGGCAGAGGGAGAAGCAGGCTCCCCGCTGAGCAAGGAGCCCAATGTGGGACTCAATCCCAGGACCCCGGGATCATGACCTGAGCCAAAGGCAGCTGCCTAACCAACTGAGCCACCCAGGCGTTCCTCTACTTTGGTTTCTTCTTATTATTTTTAGTTTTGTTTTTACAAACAAACATATACACACAACTTCCAATTTTAAAATATATTTTGTCAGATTTGCCTTCTATTTGCCTCATAATGAAACAAATTATTCATAAAGCTAATGTCAACAAGATGTTCATTTTTTCTGTTGAACATTAATAATTATTATTTAGAAAAATAATAATTATTATTATTTAGATTTGCCAACATGCTTTGCCAGTGTCTTTGCTTCACCTTCCATTCTTGCATTCCACTCCTTCATTCCATCCTTGTTTTTCTCCTTATGAAGTTATGCTCTTTAAAATTCTTTCGGTGGCTGGGTTATGGACATTGAGGAAGCTATGTGCTATGGTAAGTGCTATGAAATGTGTAAGCCTGACGATTCACAGACATGTACTCTGGGGCAAATAATACATTATATGTTAATTTAAAAAAATAAAAATAGGGGCGCCTGGGTGGCTCAGTAGTTAAGCGTCTGCCTTCGGCCCGGGTCATGATGCCAGGGTCCTGGGATCGAGCCCCGCATGGGGCTCCTTGCTCGGCGGGAAGCCTGCTTCTCCCTCTCCCACTCCTCCTACTTGTGTTCCCTCTCTCGCTGTGTTTCTAGCTGTCAAATAAATAAAAAAATCTTTAAATAAATAAATAAATAAAAATAAAATAAAATTCTTTCGGCCATGCCCTATGTGTAAATCTTAGTTTTGCATGTCTGCAAATATTCCAGTTACACCCTCAAACCTGTGTAATATTCTAGTGAGAGATGGAATTCTAAAATAATCAGGGCACCTGTGTGGCTCAGTCAGTTGGGCGACCAACTCTTGATCTTATCTTGGGTCTTGATCTCAGGGCTGTGATTTTAAGACCCATGTTGAGGTCCATGCCCTGATGGGCTCCACACTGGGCATGAAGCCTACTTTTAAAAAAATAAATAAATAAAATAATGCCTATACTTTCTCACTACTTTAAAGATATTGCTCTAGGGGTGCCTGGTTGGCTCAGTCAGTTAAGGGTCTGCCTTCACCTCAGGTCATGATCCTGGGGTCCTAGGATCAAGCCCCACATTGGGCTCCTTGCTCAGCAGGGAGCCTACTTCTGATGCCTGCCACTCCCCCTGCTTATGCGTGCTCTCTCTCTCTCTCTCTCTCTGACAAATAAATAAAATCTTAAAAAAAAAAAAGATATTGCTCTATTATTTGCCTTGCCATTTATTGTCAAAGTTGAGAAGCTTTCTGTCATTTGTACTGCCATTCCTTTGCAGGGTTCTGTTTATAATTTACTATTTTTCTTGACTTTGATACACTACAGTGTTAACATGATGTGTTTAGTGGGAGAAATTTTGCTTGCTTCAACTCAATGAGCTTTTTAAGTCTGCAGAATTAACTTTTTTTTAAAAAAATCTCAAAAAAGGATGAGTCAGGGGGCGCCTGGGAGGCTCAGTGGGTTAAGCCTCTTCCTTTGCCTCAGGTCATGATCTCGGGGTCCTGGGATCGAGCCCCACGTCAGGTTCTCTACTCAGCTGGGAGCCTGCTTCCCCCTCTCTCTCTGCCTCCCTCTCTACCTACTTGTGATTTCTCTCTCTGTCAAATAAATAAATAAAATCTTTAAAAAAAAAAAAAAAGGATGAGTCAGTATCTCTCAGACCACTGAATCCCTAATATCTGTAACTTCTAATGGATAAATGCTGATGCTGCTTAATCAATGCTCTTACTCTCACATCTCTTAATATCTATATTATGTTTTTGAGGCCTTTATGATAACCCACTTTCTCTCATACAATTCACCGATTCTGTCCTTTTCTATTTTCAAAATTCTGTTTACGTTAATTATAAGACAGTATACATTTCAAATACTGCTTTTTTCCTTTTCAAGACTTCTAATTGCTTGTTTTTAAAATTTCTACCTGTCCTTATTTCACAACTTTTAATCAATGTCATACAAGCTTTTCTTATTTAATGGTTATCTCCTCTTTTATCTCTAGAAGAATTTAGGCATTCTTATTTTAAATTATGTATCAATTAGCCCAATAATTCCATTTCCTCAGGCATAAAACCTCCAATTACTTGGCAGCTATTGAGATTGATTTCCTTCTGGGTAAGAAGTCTTGTTTTGAGGACACATTTTGGGTTTTTCTGTTTTGTTTTGCCTTTTCTAATTTTTATTTAAATTCTAGTTATTTAACATATGGACTAATATTGGTTTCAGAAGTAGAGTTTAGCGATTCATTACTTTTATACAACACCCAGGGCTCATCACAACACTCGCCCTCTTTTATAGCCCATTTCCCACCCACCTCCCCTCCAGCAACCCTCAGTTTGTTCTCTATATTTAAGAGTCTCCTATGGTTTGCCTCTGTGCCTCTTTTTTTTCCTTTCCCCTATGTTCATCAGCTTTGCTTCTTAAATTCCACATATGAGTGAAATCATATGGTATTTATCTTTCTCTGACTGACTTGTTTCACTTAGCATAATACACTCTGGATCTATCCATAATGTTGCATATGGCAGGATTTTATTCTTGTTGATGGCTGGGTAATATTCCTTTATATTCCTTTTATATTCCTGACATCTTTATCCATTCATCAGTCAATGGATATCTGGGCTTTTTCATAATTTAGCTATTGTTGATAATGCTGCTATAACCATTGGCGTGTGTGTATCCCTTCAAATCTGTATTTTTGTATCCTTTGGATAAATACCTTGTAGTGTAATTGCAGGGTCATAGGGTAGCTCTATTTTCAACTTTCTGAGGAACTTCCATACTGTTTTCCAGCATGGCTGTACCAGCTTGCATTCCCACCAACAGTGTAGGAGGGTTAGCCTTTCTCCACACCCTCACCAACATCTGTCCTTTCCTGATTTGTTAATTTTAGCCATTCTCACAGGTATGAGATGGTATCTCATTGTGCTTTTGGTTTGTATTTACCTGATGATGAGGGATGCTGAGTATCTTTTCATGTGTCTATTAGCTATCTGGATGTTTTCTTTGGAAAAGTGTCTTCTGCCCATTTCTTAACTAGATTATTTGTTTTTTGGGGTGTTGAGTTTGATAAGGTCTTTATAGATTTTTGGATACTAACCCTTTATCAGATATGTCATTTGCAAATATCTTCTGTTCTGTAGGCTGCCTTTTAGTTTTGTTGATGGTTTCCTTCATCGTGAAGAGACTTTTTATCTTGATGAAGTCCCAATAGTTCATTTTTTGCTTTTGTTTACCTTACCTCCAGAGACGTGTCTAGTAAGAAGTTGCTATGGCCGAGGTTAAAAAGATTTCTGCCTGTGTTCTCCTCTAGGATTTTGATGGATTCCTGTCTCACATTTAGGTCTTTCATCCATTTTGAATTTATTTTTGTCAGATTTGCCTTCTGTGTGGTGTAAGAAAGTGGCCCATTTCATTCTTCTGCATATGGCTGTCCAATTTTCCCAACACCATTTGTTGAAGAGACTGTCTTTTTTCCATTGGATAGTCTTTCCTGCTTTGTCGAAGATTAATTGACCATATAGTCGTGGGTCCATTTCTGAGTTTTCTATTTTGTTCCACTTATTTATATGTCTGTTTTTATGCCAGTACCATACTGTCTTGATGACTCAGTTTTGTAATATAGCTTGAAGTTCAGAATTGCGATACCTCCAGCTTTGTTTTTCTTTTTCAAGATTGCTTTGGCTATTTGATGTCTTTTGTAGTTCCATACAAATTTTAGAGTTGTTTGTTCTAGCTCTGTAAAAAAATGCTGGTGGTATTTTGATAGGGATTGCATTAAATGTGTAGATTGCTTTGGGTAGTATAAACATTTTAACAATATTTGCTCTTCCAATCCATGAGCATGGAGTGTTTTTCTACTTTTTTGTGTCCTCTTCAATTTCTTTCATAGTCTTCTATAGTTTTCAGCATACAGATCTTTTACCTCTTTGGTTACATTTATTCCTTATGTCTTATGGTTTTTGGTGCAATTGTAAATGGCATCAATTCCTTGATTTCTCTTTCAACACCTTCATTGTCAGTGTATAGAAATGCAACAGATTTCTGCAGGTTGATTTTGTATCCTGAGATTTTGCTGAATTTGTGTGTCATTTCTAGCAATTTTTTGGTGGAATCCTTTGGGTTTTTTACATAGAGTATAATGTCATCTGCAAAGAGTGAAAGTTTGACTTCTTCCTTGCTGGTTTGGACGCCATCTATTTCTTTTTGTTGTCTGATTGCTCCAGGTAGGACTTCCAGTACTCTGTTAAATAACAATGGTGAGAGTGGACATCCCTGTCTTGTTTCTGACCATAGAGGAAAAGCTCTCGGTTTTTCTTGGGGACACAATTTGAGTAGTAATTCATGTTCTGCTCCATGTTGGAATTTTGTATGTACATCAAAATGGCTCCCTAAGATCCAGAAATCAGAGCCAAACATATGGAGCTCGGGTAATTTGCCACTCAAAAATCATATTTCTCATCCTCAAGCAATAACACATGGCCCAATTTCCAATTTCAATGCTATAGTGATGCTGGAGTGGCTTGTCCCTATCCCCATTCCATCAGGACTGCTGCTGGGAGCATTAGCAGCTAACTCAGCTGAGTCACTGTCCAAAAATTATCTTCAACCTCCAAGGAAACCTCCATGGAAAGGCAACTTCAACCTTCAACCTCCACGGAAAGTCCACTCCAATGATTGTTCAATTAAGGGATGCACAACCCCTAATTGGTGCACTACCAGTTCCCTTGGTTCAAGACAACTTTGAAGGTCTATCCCAATTCTAGAGCTCTCCAAAAGGCTGAGGCTTTTGTTGCAATTGTATCCCAGTTCATGTTCTCATATTTTCTTTGTTCCTCCAAGTTCCTGCATGCAAATCTCCATTGCAGTCTTCACAAACCAATTTAATACGGCTAATACCAGGAGTTACCATAAGGAGGAGCCACGAAAATGGATTTCACGAAAAGAAAAAATAATAAAATGAATTTCAGAGCTGAATCATGGAGCATGAGTAGCCCATGGTATGCTACAGCAAAGCAGATAAGATCTTTTTTTTTTATTAACATATAATCTATTACTTGTTTCAGGGGTACAGGTCTGTGATTCATCAGCCTTATACAATTCACAGCACTCAACATGGCACATACCCTCCCCAATGTCCATCACTCAGCCACCCCATCCTTCCCACCACCCCTCCACTCCAGCAACCCTCAGTTTAATTCCTGAGGTTAAGAGTCTCTTATGGTTTGTCTCCCGCTCTGGTTTTGTACTGTTTCATTTTTCCCTCCCTTCCCCTTTGATCCTCTGTCTTGTTTCTCAAATTCCTCACATCGGTGAGATCATATAATAATTCTTTCTCTGATTGACTTATTTCACTTCCCATAATAGCCTCTAGTTCCATCCATGTCGTTGCAAATGGCAAGATTTCATTTTTCATGGCTGCATAATATTCCATTATACATAATATCATATATATATCATATCTTCTTTATCCATTCATCTGTTGATGGACATCTAGGTTCTTCCCATAGTTTAGCTATTGTGGACATTGCTGCTATAAACATTAGGGTGCATGTGCCCTTTCAGATCACTACATTTGTATCTTTGGGGTAAATACCCAGTAGTGCAATTGCTGGGTTGTAGGGTAGCTCTATTTTCAACTTTTTAAGGAACCCCCATACTATTTTCCAAAGTGGCTGTACCAGCTGGCATTCTCACCAACAGTGTAGGAGGGTTCCCCTTTCTCCACACCCTCACCAACATCTGTCATTTCCTGACTTGTTAATTTTAGCCATTCTGACTGGTGTGAGGTGGTATCCCACTGTGGTTTTGATTTGTATTTCTCTGATGCTGAGTGATGTGGAGCACTTTTTCATGTGTCTCTTGGCCATTTGGATGTCTTCTTTGCAGAAATGTCTGTTCATGTCTTCTGTCCATTTCTTGATTGGATTATTTGTTCTTTGAGTATTGAGTTTGGTAAGTTCTTTATAGATTTTGGATACTAGCCCTTTATCTGATATGTCATTTGCAAATAATCTTCTTCCATTCTGTCGGTTGTCTTTTGATTTTGTTGACTATTTCCTTTGCTGTGCAAAAGCTTTTGATCTTGATGAAGTCCCAATAGTTCATTTTTGTCTTTGTTTTCCTAGCTTTTGGAGATGTGTCTAGGAAGAAGTTACTGTGGATGAGGTTGAAGAGGTTGCTACCTGTGTTCTCCTCAAGGATTTTGACGGATCCCTGTCTCACATTGAGGTCTTTCATCCATTTGATTCTATTTTTGTGTGTGGTGTAAGGAAATAGTCCAGTTTCACTCTTCTGCATGTGGCTGTCCAATTTTCCCAATACCATTTATTGAAGAGAGCGTCTTTTTTCCACTGGACATTCTTTCTGAAGCAGATAAGATCTTTTTTTTTCCAAATACGTTTATTTTATTTTTTCAGTGTTACAAGATTCATTGTTCATGCACCACACCCAGTGCTCCATGCAATACGTGCCTTCCTCAATACTCACCACCAGGCTCTCCCAACCCCCCACCCACTCCCCTCCAAAACCCTCAGTTTGTTGCTCAGAGTCTCTCGTGGTTCATCTCCCCCTCTGACTTCCCCCCATTCCCCTTTCCCTTCCTTCTCACAATGCCCTCCATGTTCTTCCTTATGCTCCATATGTAAGTGAGCCCATAAGATAATTGGCTCTCTCCACTTGACTTATTTCACTCCACATAATCTCTTCCAGTCCCATACATGTTGATACAAAAGTTGAGTATTCATCCTTTCTGATGGAGGCATAATATCCCATTGTATATATGGACCATATCTTCTTTATCCATTCTTTTGTTGAAGGGCATCTTGGTTCTACCCACAGTTTGGCGATTGTGGCCATTGCTGCTATGAACATTGGGGTACATGTGGCCCTTCTTTGTACTGCATCTGCTTCTTTGGGGAAATACCCAGTAGTGCAATTGCAGGGTCATAGGGTAGCTCTATTTTTAATTTCTTGAGGAATCTCCACACTGTTTTCCAAAGTGGCTGCACCAACTTGCATTCCCACCAACAGTGGAAGAGGGTTTCCCTTTCTCCACATCCTCTCCAACATTTGTTGTTTACTGTCTTGTTGATTTTGGCCATTCTAACTGGTGTAAGGTGGTATCTCAATGTGGTTTTCATTTGAGTCTCCCTGATGGCTAATGATGATGAACATTTTTTATTTCTTTTCTTACTCTACTGCTCTCCTAGGACTCCAGGACAATGCTGAATAGAAGTAAGGACAGTGGACATCATTGCATCATTCTTGATCTTTGGAGGAGAAGGGTAAAAATTTGGCCCAAATTCCAATGCTAAAGTCTGGGGGGGAAAATTCCTTTGCCAAAGCTTATGAGCAATTTGACAATCAACAAACTAGATTAATTTCTCTAATAAATCTCCTGTCCTTGTCCTCCAGTTTTTTAGGACCTATTCCAGATCTCTTTCTTCCCCTTATACTGCCAATCTCTCTCCTTTGGCACTTCTGTTGACTCCTCCCTCCAATTCCCCTCTGTTCAGGCCCTACCTTTTCCCAACAAGTCTCCCAAGAACCTAAAATGCCTGTTGTCTTTAAAGATCCATCTCCAATAGCTGAATTAAGAGCTATTAGCAAAGATATCCCTAAATTCAGACAAGACCAGCAAATATTCATAGAAGAATTTGGAATTCTTTTGGATGCATATGACCTATAATTACCTGACTTATACCACTCACACAAACTGGTCAGAAATGCAGATGCTAACTCCTAGATGGCAAAGCAGATTAGACTCACCCAGAAAAGGACTCCTCTTACCACAATAAACCTGAGGGTCTAAAAAAAAGCCTAAAAAGTTGGGCAAATTCTCCTAAAAACCATACCTGAAAAATTCCAGTACAAACCAGTACAAGTGCTACTGTTTCTATATCTGAACCCTGCCACCTTTGCTCAGCCTCTTCCTGGAGAAAAGAAATCACACTGGTGGTCATTGTTTCAAATAACTCACAGATTTTTCCCTACATCCTGAATCTTTAACTGTAACCTTTGAGCCCTTGATTAGAAACATTTCTTCCTGGGGTGCCTGGGTGGCTCAGTGGGTTAAAGCCTCTGCCTTCAGCTCAGGTCACAATCTCAGGGTCCTGGGATCGATCCCCGCATTGGGCTCTCTCCTCAGTGGAGAGCCTGCTTCCCCCTCTCCTTCTGCCTGCCTCTCTGCCTACTTATGATCTCTCTTTCTCTCTCTGTCAAATAAATAAATAATCTTTTAAAAATTTTTAAAAAAAAGAAACATTTCTTCCTGTTCTATGATAACACACTTGTAAATTTAACAGGGAGAGACCTTGCACATAGACTCATTATATTGAAATCAAACCTAAGAAACTATTTCTTGAGGTTTCAGAGGACTTCTCTATTCATAATCAATTGCGTCTTTTCTGAATATATCTTTGCATTCTCCATTTTTAATACATACCCCAAATAAAAATCTTAATACCCAAACTGATCCTCTATGGGTTAGAAATTCTATTGACATAGGAAAGGTAATGGGAGCAGAATCTATTAAATTCAGCTACATTCTACCAAACCATTACCCAAACTTCCCAATATCTCTTGAAGCCAAAGGAAGAGCTAAACCTATAGGTGAAGGCCTCAGATATATAGGTCTTCTCATACCCTGCCCTTCATTAACACTCTCATCCCCCTAGAAAAGAAATCAAACAGACAAGGATATAAATTTGTTCAAGACCTCAAGACTATCAACAAAGTAGGTACACTCACCTCTTGGTAGAAATTAACCCAAGAGCCATCCTATCACCAGTTTGACCTGAAGCCACTTTCTTCACTATATATAGTGGATCTTTGCCTTTTTTTAGTATGCATCTAGATCAAAACAATCAATACCTTTTTGCCTTCACCTGGAGAGGACAACAATCTATCTGGACAGTCATGTCCCAGGAGTCCACTAGAGCCCCTTCCTGTTTTTCCCAGGTCCTCAATCAAGACTTAAAATATTTAAATCTACCTTGTGATTTAGTACCATTACAATGTGTAGATAATCTCCTACTTTGTTCAGAGAACAAGGAAGCCTGTAAAAAGATTCCATCTACTTGCCCCCAACCTTAGGGAAAAAAAACAAACAAACAAAATTTGAAAAGATAAGTTATAATTTTGCCCAAGTACAATCCTTTATTTAGAACATGACCGATCTTAAGAAGGAAAAACATTCTCTTCTGATGGACTAAAGACCATCCAAATATATCCTAGACCCCTCACAAAGAACAATTGAGAGTATTTTTTATTTTAACAGGATATTACAAACAATGGTTGCCAAATTTTTCTGAGATTGAAACAACTCTTGATGAATTTACCAAGTCCTCAGTAAGAAACCCTCACCTGGGAAACATATTTGAACAGGGCTTTGTAACCTGAAGAAAGCCACTCAACAGCCTCTTTCTTTAGCCATCTCTAACTACAAAAAGGTCTTGTGTCTATTTGTGCATAAGCAATCTAGACAAACCCTTGATATTTTAATTAAACTTGATGAGACCCACCAAAAAACCATTGTTCCAGAAACTGGAAGCAACGAAGATGTACTTCAACAGGCAGATAGGTAAACAAACTGTGATATATGCATACAATGGGATAGTA
>JAQQSY010006924.1:0-10766 GCA_028646535.1 Procyon lotor
TATACCTCTGCCCCCCAAAGACTTTCAAGGAAATTAATCTTCAAGCCCTCTATTCAAATAGTCCGTGTGGATTTCAGCTCCTGGTTTACAAGGAAACAAGAAATAGAATAACAGCAACAACAGTATCTGCACCTACAACCTTGTTTAAAGTTTCCACCAAAATGGAGCTGGAAGGAGGCGTGACTATTTGAGGCAAAAATGAGTAACAGCGATCAAGGTTACACTCTCATTTGTAGAACTAAAAATCCACATAAAAACATGAAGTAACGGTTTTCAGACCTTGGCCATCTGGCTGCAGAGACTACAACTGAAGTGAGTCCTACTACTGTCCTAACACACTGCCTGCAGGGATTTTCCAGGACACGACCCAAGAAGGTGGTGGAACTTATGCAAATCCCGGAAGCCTCCTTGAGTCAAGGTGATGGGGCTGAGAATTAAGGAGACCAAGGGCCCAGCGATCACAAGACAAGTGTTCTAGGAAGGAGAGCAGAGGAAACAATTCCCAGAGTTTGCACACAGCTGGGAATGATGGGTGCATCCACAGACCAGAGTGGGAGACCTCACAATCCCTGGGACAGTAGGAAGAGCTCAGAGAGACACTATCTCAGCAGCTGGATAAAATTAGCCCTAGAGGAAAGACTCCTCTGGTCACTCATGGCAAACCTTAAAAAGAAACCTTGGAAGGATCAAACTGTTACCAAATAACTTAAATGCGTCCCACCACAAAGCTCTCTCTCTCTCTCAGTATATATAATGATATATATGTATTATTTATATGTATTTGTTATTATAAATACACATTTATATTTTTATATTGTTTATATAACGAAAATGGAAAGGTAAACACAATGCCTGACATTGAATCAAAAATTACCAGGCACACAAAGAGCCAGGAAAACACAAGACATAATGAGGAGAAAAGTCAAACGGTAGAAACTAAAGCAAAAGTGACATAGATGACAGAGAAGCTCTCAGCAAACGGGGATGACAGCAAGGAAAAGGAGGGGAGGTAGAGATGGGACACGGAGACGTGGGGGAGAGGGAGGGAGCTGAGAAGGAGGCAGAAGCAGAGAGGAAAGGGGGTCCGAGGAGGAAGCCAACTCAGCAGGGGGAGAGACGAGGGCAGAGAGAGGGGACAGATGCCCTGCAAGAAGGCAGGACAGCGTGCGGGGCGGGACTAGGAAGTGCCAGGAAAGGACACAAATGTGATGACAGAAAGTGTGAATAGCATTGCCGGCTCTGCTTCTTTAGAACTCTGATCACAACGATAACTTATGACTTATTGACATAATTACGCATTTAATACATCCCTCTGAGGGGCCACACCAGTGCCCTGCTTGTCCGTGAGGCTAGGACAGCATGTGTCTTACTCACTGTGTTAACACAGTCCCAGAACATATTGAAACGGCCAGTTGTTAAATATGTTGAAGAAGAATGGGGACAAGTATTACTATTACTGATTGACCAAAGGAGACCGAGTCATGAAGGTTTGCTGAATTACTCGAGGACAAAAGCTAGTCGTGGCCGAGTCTAATTTAAATATGGATTTCTTTGCTCCTGGGCCAGGGATTCCTTCGAGCCAGAAAATAAAATTATTCTTTTTGGTAACTCATGCCAAGTCTTCAACTCCTCAGTGAATAGTTATGCTCGAATTATAATTTATTTTCTCAGATGGAACAGTTATGAGCACAAACAGGCTCAGGGAGCATTTCTGCTATATTTAGGAGAAAGGAATGTTCTGTACAAGTTGCAGGTGAGGGAAAGGCCACTGAGGAACAGTGCATGGCAGTGGGGAGGCTGCTGTCAAAGACAGGAGGTTGTTGGGGCACCTGGGGGGCCCAGTCATTAAGCGTCTGCCTTTAGCTCAGGTCATGATCCCACGGTCCTGGGATGGAGCCCCATGTCGTCGGGCTCCCTGCTTAGAGGGGAATCTGCTTCTCCTTCTCCCTCTGCCACTCACCCTGGTTCATGTTCTCTTTCTCTTTTTCAAATAAACAAAATCTTAGAGAGAGAGAGAGAGAGAGAGAGAGAGAGAGAGAGAGAGATTCCTTACGCTGTGGACTAGGTCCTTCCATATACAGATTTCAAAGTTAAGCACACAGCACACAGGTGTTACATAGTCTGCCACACGAGGTTCTCCTCTGCCCCTTTCTATCTGTGTGACATGAGCCAAGTAAGTTCCTCTCTCTGAGCCGCAGTTTCCTTGTGAACAAAACGCAGGTGATGAGGTTCAGCTCAGAGAGTTATCACGGGCATTAAACAGGATGAAGCATAGCGAGATCACCGATGGCCCTGTGACAATGGCTACTCACTTTGGGTCCATCTGTGGGACAGCTGCAGCGCTGGAGGTACAGTTACTGCTCCCAACAGCTGTGGTCTCACAGCTCCAAGTCTCAATGACTTGGCCAGCAAATAGGCAATGCCAAGGAAATACAAACGTTGCAATGGTAAGAGTAGACAAGAAGTTACCTGGGGCCCAGAGAAGGGCCTCCTAACCCATGCTGGGGCCAGGGGAGAGGGGAGGCACTGGGAAGCTTCTGGAGGAAAGGATGCCTAAGAGAATATGCAGAAGCATATACGGTGGTCTTTCTGCTGCCTTCTTCATAGACACAATGCAAATCCCCAGTCCATTCAGGGATGTTCTGGAGCTGTGACCCCCACATCGAGCGTTCTACGTGTGCATTATCTCTAGCTCATGGGTGAGGAGCTCAAGGACTCCTTGACAGCTTGAGGAGCTCAAGCTGTCAAGGATTGACAGCTCCTGGGTTGGAACCCAAGTGTGTCCAACTCCAAAGTCTGTACCTGTTGGTCCATTCCAGGGGACCTCAATGGAGGATGCCTCAGACTCACCTGGGGAGGCCTTCTAAATGCCGTGGTCTAAACCCCAGCCTCGTGGTGCTGACTCAAAATCCCTGGGAGTAGAGCTCAGATTGGTACAATATTCTAAAAATGCTCCCCAGGAGCTTCTGCTATGCATGCCTAGTTGATAATGACTGCTCTCTCCCCAGCTGCAGGGGGCAGCCCCCGGGAGAGGCTGTCTCTGCTGGTGTCCTGGTACCATGTTCAAGGTTGTTTACCATCACCGCGCTAGGAAGAGGTAGAAATGTGCTGGACTTCGGATGTCTACACCTATGTTAACATATACACTGACAGCAGGGAAGCCGAGAAGCTTGACAGGCATCTGTTGGCAGTGGATAGACCTGGGTTTGACAAGGCAGGTTTGATAGGCTGAGCTGAACAACAGACTCCCCTGGGCCAGCTTCCAGGGGGCCACGGCACACAGGCGAGCCTTGAGGCTGCCTATCGCAATCTCTCCCTCTTCCTCTCAAAACTGCAAGCTGATCTTGAGTCCAGGGCAAGAATGGGAAAAGGAGGAAGGAAGGAAGGCAGAGGGAGGGGCCCTGAGGACCCCCTGGTTCCCAGGACTCTCTCCAGCCACCCGCCTGCAGCATCGCCCTGCCTGGGCTACCTAACATCCTAGAACAAGGAGCGGGAAGCAGAGGCCTCGGGGAAATATGTGTGCTCTGTCCTGCTCCTGTGTTCACTGGGTTCAAAACCAAACATGGCTACTTGTGTGGAAATTGCTTCATTTCTCCTGCAGACGTAACTGCAGGTGCCCGGGGAAGCCCTCACATGTACTCACGTGTATGTGCATGTGCACACCACACTCACACATATATCCGCAACATCATCACCTAATAGCCAGTGAGTTGCTGGGGTTTTCATTCCTGGAGGAAGTCATTTAAGAGGGTCCCTGAGTTCATATCCTGTATGCTCTCTCCTTGCATTACACCTGCTGTGTGTCCCTCCTTGGGTACCCTCGGCACAGGGCCTGCTACAAGGAGTCTAAAGGAATCACTGCCAAGGACATCTGGTCCAAGCACTGGAAACCTTCTGGGATCTGGCCCCTCTTCCGCTAAACCCCACCGTGCACCCTGGATCTCAAGACCACACTACAGTCTCTAAACAGGTGTTGCGCCTCAGACTTCTGGTCTTTGATATACATGGACGCCTTTCTCTGGAGACGAGTAGTTAGAGTCAGGGTAGGTCTGACAGCGCTACAGTAACAAATAGCCCTGAGTGCTCCGTGCACAGCCCTGCGGGAGCTGAGTCATCACCCACACGAAGGCCACCGTGGGTTACCAATGTTGGGGGCAGTTTTCCCATAAGTGGGGACTCAGGGATCCAGGGCTGTCCCATCTTGGGCCACTCCCAACCTCTGACAGGCACTCTTCAAAGGTGCCCCAGAATGGACGGACAGCCGGGGCCATCATGCAGAATATTAAGGGACAGTTCTCAGGTATGCCATGGGCTCAAACCCAGGCACATGGCCCTCAACTAACTGCAGGGGAGGTTTGGCAAATCACCGTCACTTGCGCACGTTAAGGGAAACAGGGCTGGTGAGGACACAGCCAGTTGGCCACCTGTGTCGTCCTGATCGCCAACTCTGCTTCACTCTTCTCCCTACGCCTACAACATCCTCAAGGCAAGGGGGGCGCCCCTGGTCACAGGTGTTCACTGCCTCGTGTTTCAGCTGTAGGATTTCTGGGTGGTGGAAGGCACTGCTCACACTGGGTCTGAGGCGGTTCTCATTATTGCAACGAACAAAGACCTAAAGATAGAAAGTAAGTGGTCTTCACAATGGGCAGTGGCGGAAACAGGAAGCAGTAACCCACGGGGACACCCCCATGAGGGACAGAGAAGAGTGGGGGACGCACAACAGACCTAGGTCTCTAGGTTTCTAGAGGAGGCACAGATTCCATGGTGGAACCCTCTGGTCCATTGCCCTGGATCCATGCACCCCCCGGTCCCTGGGTCTGCCTCCTGGGGGGCTGGGGTGGCAGGAGGGGCATGGTCTCTGGGGACACATGCTGGGAGGGGGGCCCAAGGGTTCACATTAGCCCTGACTAGCCACAGTCTCACATTCTGAGCTTCTGGTTTCTTCAGCAACACAATTTTCTTGAAAATTTAGTACACTGCCAAATCCATTTGTTTCCAGTCTTCCTTGTGCTCTTAAGTCTGCATTTCTTTGTTGTTTGTTTGTTTGGTTTTGGTTTTCTTTGCCCCCAGGTCTCTAGAGAAACGAAGTAGCAGCTGCCTCGAAGCTTTCTGGGTCTGGGGTAGGACAGCTGAGGCGTTAACCTGCTCTTTTGCCTTCAGCCACTGTTGTTTTATCCAACTGAGAAGGTTCTTAGGGGTCTGTCGGAGTTTTTGTTTTTGTTGTTGATGGTTTTCAAATAACCTCAATGTGTTTGTTCAAAGAGAAAGAGGCTTTTCCACCTCTGCGGGTCCCCACAGGTCCACAGGGGTTTTCTCTGTCCCTTTCATGTCTGCGTGACATGGGAGACAGCTCATTCTTTCCTGAGCCTGCTGTCTCCACCGCTGGATTCCCAATCACTGAGGTCCATGCCGTGCTTTTCAGTTTTGGGTGAGGCCAGACCACAAAGAACAAGTGTTTTTTTCTTAAAGTAACACTAACTGCTGGGATAAGCGATCCATGCACCTCAGTTACCTCACATCATTTTTTTCTGCTTTCTCAAAGTCGGATACGGCTCAGCAGATCTCGTGTGTGGCTCTGCTCCAGTCTCTCCTCCCCCGGGTTCTTTGGTTTTGTTCCACTGGGCCCCCAAACACGTGACTCCTGGGGTCACCGTCGAAGAAAGGAAGCCCAGAGGATCAAGCAAGATGTGTGGAGAGCGAGGAGGAAAGAGGCTTGTATCCCTTCTGCCCCATTTCATTGACCCGAGCCTCGTCTCACAGCCTCAAGCTTATTGCAAGTGTGGTTGGGAGAATGTGGGGAACGTGGGAGCCGCTCCCCAACCCCTCCCCACCCTCCCCACACGCCCCGAGGTTCTGCATCTCCAGAACCATCTGCCTGGGTACAGAGCAGCTTCTCTGGGGTAAACCGGTTCTAGAGGCTCGAAATCCCGGCTCCCACGACAGTGACCCTCTGGCACAGAGACCACATTAAATAGGAAAAGCTTGCCCTACATCCATGGGCTGATGATGTCTGCCCAGCTAGGCGGCCAAAAGAACCAAATGAATGATCAGTATTCTCGGTAGAGTCAGCTACAGGCTCTCATCATTCAGCAAGATGTGGTTCAGAGGTTTTGGACTCAACACTCGGAGTGAAACATTTCGTGTTCAGACCTGGATTTCAAATTCACATGACGCTGGGCAAGATCTTGACAAGAGTCAGATCTAACACCGGCCAAGGGCCTCTGAGACTCGACCTCTGCTTCCCCTCTTAACCACCACCTTGCCAGCACAGCTGCATGCGGGATGCCGGCTGGAGCCCAGAGACCCTGCAGGGGAGGCTGATGGGAGTTCCAGAGAGGGGCTCCCCCAGCTGTGATGTGTGGAGCCCCAAACTCCCCGCCGGGTACCATCTGGGGGCTTCACACCCGTGCCCTCCTTGCTCATCACGGTCATCTTGGGAGCTCTGCCTGCTACACTAGCACACAATCTGCAGGTCCCTGCAGGGGTTATCTACCCCCCCCACTACCCCCGGGGCCCCCAACCTCAGGAGACCCATTCATACCTGTCCCTCTCAGTCACTAGGTCCCAGCCCAGGGCTGCAGCCTTCATCACATCACTTATGCCCACCCCAGGGTCTTTGCCACAGTATACTTAGCTCAAACAGTCTTCCTCTTCGAGGACCACTGTTAGTCCATAGGTTGCCTTTGTGCTAACCAGAGTTTCTCTCCTCGGTAGATAAATGGGAGAGAGGGAAGGTCCCTCATCTGGATGGACACAGGCCCATGGATGTACAGCTTAGCACGTGAAGAGTGGGCAGAATTTCAGCCCCAACTCACCCGCTCCACCAGGTGTCTTTGCATAGTGTGCAATTGACACAACTGTACAGGGCAGCCCTATGACCCCCCCTCACCTCTGTCTGTGGCTCATCCTTCACATCACAGCCTAAATTCCCCTTGCTCAGGGAAGCTCCTCTGTACCAAAGACCAGGCCAGGTTCTGCAAAATAGCAGCTCCTTGACGTTCATGACGATATTAAGTAAAGATTGGTGTGTTCTCTTAAATGTGTATCTGTCTCTTAGCTAAACTCCTAGAGTCTAGAGGGCACCACAGGTTAGATATGCAATATGATGCTTACCAAATGAAGGACCAAATACGGATACAGGACACACATCAGCCTTGACATAAGTGCCTGTCTCTCCAGCTTCCACATTTTGTCCTGCGACCTCCTCCTCATGGGAATGTTACCCTGCTGCCGGCCTTTGAGCAAGTGCTCGATGGAGTTAATTGTCATACAAGTACCTGGCAGGCTGCCGGCGTGCTAGACAACATCGAATAGTGACAGCATCTGCCCAGGAGGCCAGCCATCCCTGGTGCCCAGGCCGCACATAGAGCCCTGACCTCTCAGCTCCTAGTCCTCCCAATATAGACTTCCACGTGACATGATGTGACATCCCTGAGGAGGGCACAGGCAAGAAAATGGCAAAGAGCTCTGGAGACTGGCAGCCCATCCAAGGGTCCCCGATCCCATTCCTGCCTAATACTCTGATTCCCGAGCAAGCCTGTCATCTGTCCACTCCCTCAAGGTGATCACTGTGATTCATCCTGGGAAAGAAGGGGAAAATGTCCTTGGAGTGACTTAATTGGGAGCATTGAGATGAATGACTGTGCCCCCATGGAATGCTTTTAAAGGGAGCAAAGTGACTCACGAAGCAATTTTACATCCATATAAGACAGCAGAGGCCTGTCCAAAGTGCACACGTAGGAGGGACAGAATAGTGGAATAGGGTATCTGAGTGGTCAAAGAAGGCTCACAGCACTTATGATCACCGGAGTGGATTTTGAAGGATAAATAGGAGTTCTTCCAGAGAAAGAGTGATGAAAGAGAGTCGAAGGATATTCTAGGCAGAAAGAGCCAATGTCCTCTTCTTTGAATTGAATGCTCATATAAAAAGTGTAAAATGCCAAATTAGGACCACCCAAAATGGATGATCTCAGCCATTCACACTTTAGCGTGAATCACGCTTGCCCATTCTCCTTATGAGGAGCTGGCTCACCACGGAGCCCTGTGCCGCACGACCGACGACGCCCACCACGGGTGCTTATCGTTCAAATTCCCTCCATTCTAGTTCAGTCACAGCCAGGACTTCCCATCTCTCTCTCCTCTGCCTGCCTCACCCCCACTTTGCCCAGGCCTGTGCTGCACTCGCCAGCGGACCACCGCACCAGCCGGTGACCTCCCCCTCTGCCTCCGCCAACCCATCCTGCACACGACATGGCCGTGGCCAAGCAGGTCACAGCATTCCCGAGGATCAGGCCCTGGGTGACATCCCCAGCCCCGTGTCTGGCCACACGGACTCCCTGGAGCCCCCCAGTGTGGCACGCCCTTCCCCTTCCCCTCACTGCCCCCAACCCCCACGACTGACAGCTCATTCCTTTGAGTTCAGATTAGAGCTCCTTCCGTCTGGGAAGTGTTTCTGGACTGCGTCCCAGTCTCGGGAACCTGGCCCTGTTCTCTGTTTCACCAGCAGACGGTCGGCACCACCGGCAAAGGGCTCGATTCCTGCAGCGCTCGTTCCTGTCTGGAGGCTGCATGTCTCTAGGGGCTGCGCTCGCCCACCCCAGCACAGAGGCAATCGGATTACGTGCTCTGTAAAAACATGTTAAGTAAAGCGATACTTGAAGTTTCAAGGAAAGGACATTCTTAAAAAGATGCTGGGCCAGGGGCACCTGGGTGGCTCAGTTGGTTAAGCATCAGACTCCTGATTTGGGGTCAGGTCACGATCTCAGGGTCTTGGGATTTGAGCCCCGTCTCACCGAGTCTGCCTAAGATTCTCTCTCTCCTTCTTCACCCTCACTTCTTTCCCCCTTAAAAAAAAATAGCCAAAGGATTTGGAAGGTCCCTACCAATGTCTGGCTTTGGAAAACAAAGGACTTAGGAAACCACGGGTCCATGGCAAGAAACAGATACAGAGTCCCACATCCTGTTCCCTGCTTCAAGCCCCTCCCTCTAGGAAGCTCTCCGTCAATCACCCCGGGTGGTGAGCCCCTCTCTTGTGTGCTCCAACAATAGCGCTGGAGACTAAGTCTTTCTTAATGTTTATCTTCTGCAACTAAGAATACTTTTTCAATCTCTTTCCTTTTGGTGGCGAAGCTGCAGACCCCACGAGGGTAGATCTGGGCTGACTTGTTGAGGGTCGCTCCTGTCCTCCTCCGCCCGAGGGTTAAATGTAACCGCTGTCTCAGTGAGCACGCAGCCTGGCTTGGGCTCTGGCTCCTCAAGGAGGAAGCCACGCCTACAACCTGCGCGGGGGTGGGGCCTGGGGGGGGTGAACCTGCTGCATGGCCACCCGCTCACGCTCACGGGGAGGGTTCGGGGACAGAGCCGGTGAGAGCGATTCAGAGGGGACACAAGGTGAGCGCCAGATGCACTGGGACCTGCACATGTATCCGAGTCCCCTGGGGACCAGGTGCCCAACCCCCAGCAACTCTCCAAAGTTACTAGAAGACCTCTGTGATATGACTATTCCAGGAGCCGCGAGGAAGCACAGTAACAGTCAGCACAGAGCTCAACACGTGTAAGGGCTCAACACGTCTAGCTGACATAATTACGTTGAATGGTGCATGTGATGTATGTGACGTCATCGCACCATCCCTGGGTTGGGGGAGGGGAGAGGGAGTGGGGAGAAAAGGATACTCAAAGGGGGAAATACCTTTCCCCTCCTGAGTCCCAGGAGAACCTTACAGGGTGAAGACGTTTCATTGTCCCCTTTAAGAAAAAAAGAAGAAACAGAGGCTCAGAGTGGTCACGTGACTTGCCAAGCTCTCATAGGTCATCTGCAGAAGAACCTGACCTTAGAGCCCCCAGGTTTCTGTACTCAAACCCAGTGCTCTTGCCTGGGCACCTTGCTGCCTGCTCGAGTGGCAATCACTCAGTCTGTGTGGACCGGGTGTCTGCGGCACGTTGAGGACACGGGGAAACCTGGGCCCATCCGGGAAGGGCTGCTCTCCCCAATCCTGGCCACCTGAATCCCATCGCCGCCAGAAACTCTGGAGCAGAGGCATGCCTGCAGTGTGGGATAAAGTCTGTTTTCACACTTATGAACAGAATGGTGCATAAATAGGCAATACTGTAGACTTTTGCATGAAGAGTCCATTTTCAGAGATTTATATTCTTTTGTGGAAATGACCCGTGGAAAACCCGCTGGATTCATACGTGCAGGAGAGCGAAAGCCCATCATCGCTGTGCAATGGAGGTGGAGACAGACTTGCTATTTGTTTTGCAAGATGGTAGTAAATCAGATAATTGTTTCAATGAGAAAGATTTAAACTATTTAATTCTGGTGGAAGGAGTAAGTACAATAGTGCTTGACATCTTAATTCCTGAAACAGCAGACATCATTAAACGCATTTTTTAAAACCATAAAACGTGTTTTCCTTTAAATAACTATTGGGTCTTCCTGATGACTTCTGATTCTTCCCCAGGGAATTAACCTTAGAGCAGGTTGCTCACATTTTCAGCCGTTCCTCTGCACCCAACTACCCGCCCGACACGGAAGCATGGAGAACAAACTCCCCAGGCAGGCATCACGCAGGGGAAAGGCGTAGTAAAGTATGGGGCCAAGCACACAGCCCACTGGGCTCTGCTTCCTCATGTCTGTCATCCGGAAGGTAAAAATGAGGACTAATCATAATTGTTCACAGAATCGAATTATGCCTTCTGTGGGCCCTGGGCACTTTTCATCTGTCAGAAAATATATTTAAAATTCTATTTTCATGACTGCATTGATA
>JAQQSY010006925.1:0-10765 GCA_028646535.1 Procyon lotor
AGATGAATGGATACTGAAGATGTGGTACATATATACGGTGGAATGTTACTTAGCCATCAGAAAGGATGAATACCCACCATTTGCATCAACATAGATGGAACTGGAGGGGATTAGGCTAAGTGAAATAAGTTAAGCAGAGAAAAACAATTACCATATGGTTTCAATCATACGTGCAACATAAGGAACAGCATGGAAGACCACAGGGGAAGGGAGGAAAAATGGAATGGGAAGAAATCAGAGAGGGAGACAAACCATGAGAGACTCTGGACTTTGGGAACCAAACTGAGGGTTACAGAGGGAGACAGTTAGAAGATAGGGTGACTGGGTGATGGATATTAAGGAAGGCACATGTTGGGATGAGCACTGGGTGTCATACACAACTAACGAATCACTGAATACTACATCAAATACTTATGATGTACCAAATGCTAGCTAAATGAACATAATTAAAAAAAAGAAATATGTCATTATGTAATATGTATTTTAAGGAAAAGGCAGTACAAAAATAAACAAAAACTTCACAATGGTACAAGGTTGAATTCACCATTAAGATTTATCAACTTAATTTTAAGCACCTAACAACAAAATTACAAGTGAAAAACTGAAAATTGACATCAAAAAGAGTCAAATATACAGAAAGATTTTATCATGATTCCCAGTAAATGTTAATAATAAAATAAATAAATAAGTCACCAGGAATATTGAAGGTCACTTCATAATTAACATTAATTTGTAATATTATTAAAAATTTAATAAACACTACCAAATATCTTGACTTAATATGTATAAAATACTGCATAGAATTACTAAAGAAAACACATTGTTTACAAGCTTGTAGAGGATGCTTCCAAATTTGACCATCTAGTGGACCTCAAAAGAAGTCTCAATGATTTTAGTATTTGAAATCCTACAGCTTATAATTAAGATAGAACTCAATAACAAAAGGATAACAACAACAACAATAATTCTAAGTTTGGAAATAAAAACACACTTTTAAGTAACCCATATTTCAGAGAAATTATCACAGAAATTAGATTGTATTTTGAAATTAATATAATTATAGTATAAATTGATTCTATTTAAAATTAAATAATAATGACCATACTATGTATATATCTCATACATACAGCTAGTACAAGAGGGTTATTTCAAATCTTCAAAGCTAGTGTTGAATTCCTGTAATAGTATATACCAAATATGCTCCCCCAGAGCTGTCTATATTTTTTGTAATCCCTAAAAACACAAAAAAGTGGTTCTTAGGAGGTCATAAAAGTAACCTGCAACATTTTAGCAATAACAATGCCATTTATTGATTGGCTATTATATTCCATTCACCAAGTTTGATGAAGCCTACTGTTAGTCTACTTAATAATTCATCCTTCTTCCCCTGGCCCTCTTTTTTTTTTTTTGAAGCACATAACTGACAAGTGTAGAGACTATGTTTCCTGCCTTCACTTGCCATGTGTTGTGACCATATAACTAAGGTCAGACCAATGAATTGTGCAAGTATTGGGTGGTAGCTTATGGACAATCTCTTAAGAAACATCTAGTGTATGCTCCTTAAATATCTGAGTAATGTGGATTTAACTGCTAGAGATACTAACTTGACACATGACCATGAAAATTATATGTGTGAATAGCAGAGTGGTTAGCTGGAAGGGGTCTACATCCCCAGAAACCTTTTAAAGCCACCATGGCTTGAATGCGTATACCTGTACTTTGTGTAAGAGAAAAATAAGCTTTTATCACAATTATGCCACTGATATTTTTGGTTTTCTATAAAGTCAAACCTAATGGATATATTATGCTCTACATTTTATATATGTCATTTTATCTAATCTATGCACAATCTCATAAGGGAGAAACTATTATGTTTATTATATGAATTTGAAAACAGATTTCAGTTTTGTGTACTTTCTCAGTAAGTGTAAGAGCTGAGTTTTGAATCTAGGTTTGTCTGGTTCCAACACTGCATTTTCATACACTGATTTCTTCTATTTCATATTATAATGCTTTCTGAGGACACTGCCAATTCCTAAAATTTTGATTAGCTCTTTGTACATTACCTTACACATAATGGATAGCGTACAATAAGGGTTGGTAGGGCTTAGATAAAGTGGAAAGAGTAACTCTAAGGAAAGGAAGTAGAGTTGACCCTTGAACAACTATAGGGTTAGAGGCATTGAGCCCTGGTGCAGGTAAAATTCACATATAACTTTTGACTCCCCCAAAAACTTAACTATTAATAGCCTACTGTTGACTGGAAGACTTCCCAACACCAAACGGTTAATTAATAGAACACATATATTCTATGATACGTGTATTATATATTGTATTCCTACAATAAACTAGAGAAAATAAAATGCTATTAAGAAAAATTATAGAGAAAATACACATACAGTACCACGCTGTATTTATTGAAAAAAATCTCCATGTAAGTAGAACTGCACAGTTCAAACCTATGTTATTCAAGGGTCAACTTTATTTAAAAAGAGGTAGATACTGCTACTTATCATAAAAGTGGTCCCTAGGGGCATCTGGGTGACTCAGTGGATTAAAGCCCCTGCCTTCGGCTCAGGTCATGATCTCAGGGTCCTGGGGATCCAGCGCCGCATCGGACTCTCTGCTCAGCAGGGAGCCTGCTTCCCCCCTCTCTCTCTGCCTACCTCTCTTCCTGCTTGTGATCTCTCTGTCAAATAAATAAATAAAATCTTTTAAAAAAATGTGGTCCCTAACCTTTTGGAGTGAATTCATACATGTATAAAATTATGTCAAAATTATGAGGATAACTATTAGATAAAAAATAGGACCAAGAACTGAGAACACAAAGTGAAAAATATCCTAATAAATTAAAATTGCTTATTTCTTCTTGCACCCTTATCGTATTTGTCCTTTTAGGAAAATTTTAACTTTTAGTTTATTTTCATCCTTTGAAATATCAAATTAGATATTCTTTTCTTATTACTCTATTATAAACTAAAAGTTTAAAAAGGAGTTTCCAAATAAACATGATTTTATAGTCTATCTCTAGTAAAAGGGTAAAAAAGAAAAAAAAAAGTCATTAGATCATACTATCTGAATATGAGAAGAGAAAATAGCAAAAAAGCTATCTCACTAAAACCTGAAAGGATGGAAAACAACAGAAAACACTCCCTTCCTTTTCAGAGGAGAGAAAGCTACTGCTTTTTCTCAAAAGAAAGGTACTGACAATGCCTGATTCCTTATACTTGGCAGAACCCCTGGATGCTCAAGCTTGTAGGCACTAGGAGGAGGACAGATTAGTAAACAGAGAGAGACAAAGGAAAGGAGACAGAAAAGGAAGAAAATGGAAAAATTAAAAAAAAAATTAAAAGGGACAGAGAACAAGAAAATATTTTGAGATAGAAAGATGACCAATTTTTTTCTTAAATCAATATACTACAGGTGCAGTATCTCTCTGATATGGGTTATAGAAAAAAAGAAGAAATGGTATGTAGGAATTATAAAAATAAATTTCTTATTAACTTTTGCAGACTGAAAGGGTCAAAAGTGGATGATAAAACAGAAAGATTGTCACATGAGCAAATCATGAAATTTCAAAAATACTTAAGATAAAATTAAGATCTCACAAGCTTGTGGCGTGTGGGTGGGTGGGGAGCTCAAACAAACAAATGAGAAGCCTAATGGTATCTGAAGCCTAGCCAGCCTAATTAGATTCTAGGAAATGGTAGAGTCCAGATTTAATTCCCTAGGGGAAAGCATTTTTAATCTAGAATTCCATAACTATCTATTCTACCATTTAAATTTGTTAACAGAGTAGAAATATTTTCAAATACTCTAGGGCTAAAATACATATAATTTCTATAACATTATAGGCTATGCTCAGAACAAAAAAAAACCAAATAGACTACAAGAAGGAGAAAAATCCAACAGACTTAAACTCGCCTGAAGATTAAAGTAGATTTAATCTTTAAAGATTTAAGGATTAAAGACTGGCCTAGATTAAAGCAGGGGGTGCAGGAGGTGGGTCTCCGGGAAATAAATAAATAGGTAAGTCTGTGGTATGAAAAAAAAAAATACATTCAGAGTAGTTTTATGTGAGAGTAGTTCTAAAATGAATAGGGACAAGAACATTGAAAATGAAGCCAAAGGAAAAATATTAAAAATTTAATAACTTCTAAGGAAAAATAAAATGGTAGTCTGTAAAAACTATTCAATATTTACAGGTCATATTAACGTCAACAATGACTCTTGATTTAAAAAAAAAAAAACACGATTTAACAATATTGGCCGTGGGAAGAAGCATTAAAAAGAGGTAAGTTCTCAAAAAGAAGTTAAAGGATGATGTTTAAATTAATATATGGTGTTACTTTGCCTTCAATATTCAAAACTATTTAAATTACTTTTTTAGAATTCATGTTTTACCATGCGACGCCATAGAATGGTAAATGATTTTGCAAAATGCAATCTATTCTGACTCATTTTTCCATTTATATGAGAGCCAACATATTTTCTTTTTCCTCTTGAATCACCACTCAGTGATACAGCTGACTTTCACAGAAAATCATTTCGTAAAATTTTTCATCTGGTCAATTCTTTGCTAATAATGATAGAACATATGGTCCTAAGCCAGATGCACTAGTTTATACTTAGCCAAAATACTTCCCTCCATCATGCAGGTCCTAGTTATCAAGGACATACAAATGAACTATCTTTTTACAGTTGCATTCTACTGACTCATCTCTAACAATTGCATTCTACTCTCAGTCACAGAAAACACCTTTAGGATGACAATAGGAAGACAACAGATACTTACTGGGAGAACTAAGAAATATATCTTTCTCCTACATGTTTGACTAATGAAAGTAACTGTTATATGACTTTATTTAATTATAATTCAGATATGACATGTAAGAGAGCTAAGTAAAGCATCAAGCATTAATTTAGCAATATTTGAAAATGTATTTTGATAAGAATAAACTAACCATTTAAATATAGCTATCCAGAAAGCAAATTCTCCTAAAATTATCATTTGGCATATTTCACCAATATTTTTTTTCCAATTTGAAAGATCAAAATAATACTGCCTTGAGAATTTTTTTCATGATGATAAAATTTTTCAGTTTCTGTTAATAAGAAGAGACTACAGATTTTGTTTGTACTCCTTTCCTATAGTATTCACTGTAATTTCATTTAAAAATTATGCATTCAAAAAAGTAAGGTGCTCCTCTAACTGCCTCTTATTCTTTTTTTGTAGCCAAGTTTTAAAGAAAAATTTGTATTTATATCTTACTTCGATTTTATTTTCATTTAAATAATTATAATGTATTTTTTCATTCTAAAGAGCATGATAATCTCTTTTGGGAATATTTTCCTACATATGGTAATAATCACTCTACTTTATAGAAGTTAAGGCCACACAGCTTCATGGCTGGATTGAAATGGGTAAGTGCATCACTTGGGGCAGGCTAGGGATGGGGTAGACCAAGAAAGACAAAAAAATTGCCAATTAACTTATTCTTCATTTAAATTGTTTTGCAACAGTGAAATGGTTTTACCTTATCTTATGCATTAGTTGGGGGTTTTCCCCTTGAAAATAATGGCCTATATTGTCAAAGGAAATAAATTGTTAAAATCAGACCTATTTGAGAAATAGTAATATAGCCTTATTTATTAATGACCACCAGCGATTTACATAGGGGAGAAAAAAGTTTTCTTATATCCTCTTAAAGTTCTTGGCTGGGTCTGAAAATGAAATTGAAGAAGACAGATGAACAGGAGAAAAGTATACCAATTTTATTGACTTTTTCTATCTATGTGGTGGCCTTCAGAAGAGAATGATGACCAGGGCACCTGGGTGGCTCTGTAGATTAAGCCTCTGTCCTAGGCTCAGGTCATGATCTCAGGGTCCTGGGATCAAGCCCCACATCGGGCTCTCTGCTCTACGGGGAGCCTGCTTCCCCCTCTCTCTCTGCCTGCCTCTCTGTCTACTTGTGATCTCTCTCTGTCAAATAAATAAATAAAAATCTTTAAAAAAAAAAAAAAAGAAGAAGAGAATAATGACCATAAGAAGTGGCCAGAGGAGGAAGCTCTTCAGACCTTTCAGAAAAAGAAACAGTGATTTGAGAACAGTTGATGAGACCGAAAGATTTGTCCTAAGGGTATTAAACGGTGAAGAAGTAATGAGGAAGGGGTAACAGTTGGTTTAACAAGGTTGGTTTGTACAAATTTCTCAGCCCCCATTCCCCATCTCTGGTCTCTGGTGATAAAATGTTTTCCTTCTTCCTGGCACAGGGAAGGTACTTTTCTGCACGGAAGAATTATTTCTTGCTTTCATGGAAGAAGAGCAAAGGGTTGGAAGGTCAGAGTGACCTTGTTTCTGTTGTTTTCTCACATTCTGTCAGCTTAAGATTTTGAATATGTCAAGGAGCTATATTGAGGTACTGTGTCCTGAAGCTCAACAATTACATCAAGTGTGAAATTGCATATTTAAAGAAATAAGCATCGGGGTGCCTGGGTGGCTCAATGAGTTAAAGCCTCTGCCTTTGGCTCAGGTCATGATCTCAGGGTCCTGGGATCAAGCACTTCATCAGGCTCTGTGCTCAGCAGGGAGCCTGCTTCCCCGCCTCTCTCTGCCTGCCTCTCTGCCTACTTGTGATCTCTGTCTGTCAAATAAATAAAATCTTAAAAAAAATAAAATAAAAAATAAAGAAATAAGCATCATATGAATAGAAGGGTCTGTTTAGCTGTTTTATAGGTTTCATTAGGATTCTGGCTAGTATTGAGAATGAATTGTAAGAGGCAAGGGTAGAAGTAGACTTCAGAAAACTATTGTTTGGAGCTATGGTGGACAATTTGTAGAGCCATGTAGCTCTTAGCTACATGTTGCTACTACAAATATGCAAAGTCTGAATTGAGATGGGCTCTAGGTATAAAATACACACCAGATTGCAAAGACCTAATTCGGAACAAAATGAAAGTAAATACTTCATTAATAATTTTTAAATTGATTATATGTCAAGATGACATTTTGGACACTATGAGTTAGATAAAATATATTATTAAAGTTTATTTCACCTCTTTTTCTTTTTTAATGTAGCCATGAGAAAATTTTACATTACATATATGGTCTGTATTATATTTCCAGTGGCCAACTCTGGTCTAGTGAGACGTCATAAGACTCAGGATATATCTAGAATGTACAGACAACAGATGGATGGCATATGGAGTTTGAAAGTATGAAGTCAAGAATGACTACAGATTTTTTGTGTGTGGCTGAGCAACTTAGAGGGAGGACTTGACATTATTAAATCAAAATGGGAAGAGTAGAAGAAGCAGGTTTGGATAGAAAGATCCTAAGTTAAGCTTTGGATGTACGAAGGACAAAATATTATGAATGGAAAATCTGAAAAGGTAAAACTATTTTATGCTCACCTCTAGTTCTTTTACAAGTTGCCAGTCAGAGAAAGGTAACTTGAATGTCCTTAATTTTCATTGAGTTAAGTAAAACGAGACCACATTAACAGATAATTTGTCTTTACTCCTACTTTTATGACAGAGAAATTCCACATCCCCCAAAGTCCTCCCCAGTTATGTTTGGCTGTACATGCTTCTCTGTAAAGATGGTATGTTACTTCATCAAGTAAAAATGGTACCCTACTCCTAAAGGCCAAAGATGGTACTCCATGCCTCGGGTGTCATGGTCTGTGGAACAGTGAATTAACAATGCAGCATTGTGTCATAATCTCACAGTGGCTCTTATTTAAAAAAACAAACAAACAAACAAACAATTTTGGGGGTGCTTGGGCAGCTCAGTTGGTTAAACGTTGACTCTTAACCTCAGGGTCATGAGTCCAACCCCTGCATTGGAGTAATGGAACCCACTTACTTAAAACAAAAAAATAAACATTCTCTAAGATGCAGTCTTAATCTTCGTTGGCACTCAAAATCAGCATATTAGGACAGGTCCAGTAACATTAGAAACAGGCCTATCATCATCATCCTTATGTACTTTATTCATGCTCTGAAGAGTCTCTAGATAGAATTATGCTCTCCAATCCCATCCCGCCCCCATGTATATCACCTTACAAAGTACACATCGTATAGGTGACTGGCCACCAGTGCTGCAAACAGCCAGAATCTAAATGCTAACATAAAGTTCAGCTAAAACATTTTGTTATAATTGGTTCAAGGAATTTTTTCTTACTCCCCGATCCTCAGCAATAGGAAGACTGTCTTCAGTAGAGGTCATCCCTCTGTAGTTCTGTGCTCCAGTTTGCAGATCAACTGTTCAGACAGAACTGAGACTGCAGAAGCTGAGACTTTGGGAAGTTATTCTGATTGTTTCAGATAACAAACCCAAGAAACAAATATGCAGATTCTTTCCATCAAGATAAATAGGTAACTCTCCACTGGGGTTTTTAATAAGTTAATTTCTACTTTTGTTAACAAAAGTAAAAATATACTTGTCACTATTAGAAATGGTTTAAAACACCTTGGCACCAAACATATGAACAGTATCTCAATGCATGTGTGTTAGACTTTAAATATAGCAAAACATGTTATAATTGAAGCTCTGATTTCACTTCGTTGTCAACTCTGTTTTAACAGTAAGGTGACCTGCCAACTTTGGGTTAGCATGGAAATTAACCTACCTTGCAGCTATTTTTCAGTGAGAAAAATTAGAATGCAAATAGTAGGTTAAATAATTGGATCATTGGAACAATATTGTTTTAAATACTTTTTAGTTTTCATGATTTTGTGGCTTATTTAAAATATAATTTAAAGAAAATTGCCAAAAAAACATTTTAATTTTTTCAGTTCACTAAATTTATATTGATCTTGCAACAAACCCCATTAATTTCTGAGGTGATTGTTCATTAAAATATTCAAAAAAGTGTTAGTTTATAGTTGTTTAGTTTTCTTATTAAACTTTCTTTCTAAATTACAAATGTACAATAAAATGTTTTTAGAAACATCATCTGTCTTTATTTTTATGTAGTTTCTCATATTTAACAAAAGCCAACCATTACTAGTTAAAAATACCTCAATCTGTTTAGTAAACTACAATTCCAAAACGTCTAATAGAAAGAAATCAGTTAATGTGGTTTCATGCTAAATGTATGAACGTGTTAAGTTGCATTTTTTTCAGTGAAGACCATGTCATTAGGTAATTCTATTAATATAGATGTTCTTTGTCACAATCTAAACTTTATGACTAAAATTTACTATCTTTGCTTACATATGATGATAATATTGGCACTTTCCTTTTTTTTAAATTCCATTTTTTTATTTCTGGGGAAGATAATAGAATAGAAGGACCCCAAGTTCACCTAGTCCCACAGATACACCTAGATGACACACATCAGTGCAAATAACCCCCAAAAAATGACCCAAAGACTAGAAGAACACACTCTTCACAGGCAGTCATTGAGAAGAGACCAAAAGAAAAACCCCCAAAAAGGTAGCAAGGATGGAGATATACTTGGGAACCAAAGTGACCCATGAAAGTGTCCATAGAATGGAGGAATGTCACAAGTATTTAGAAGGGAAAGTAAGAGATCCCACAGCAGGCAGCCCAGCCACGGGGGACCGACCCTGGGAGGACAAATCCCCATAATATTTGGCTTTGAGAACCAAGGGGCTTAACTGTGTGAGTTCTTACAATCAGTGGGCCTTAACACCTGGAACTTTAAAAATCTGCACTCTGCTCTGGGAGAGCTGAGGGCAATAAAAGTTTAGTCCCCACCCATAAAAAGAGCATAACAAACAATTCCACTGAGATACAGTGTACCTTCAGCAGTTTGAAAAACACCTGGGGTATATGGGAATTAAATTTATTTATTAATCTCAGAACACGTGCTTCAGGGAAAGGGATCTTTAGGAAGTTTCTCCAAGAACAAAAGAGCTATTGGGCACCATTTCCCTTGCCCTGCAGCTGAGACACGATGACAACTGTGGGAGCCAGGACAGCACAGCACGCTCTCCACCTAGTTTGCTAGCAGTGTACCTCACCTTCATGTCTCCTATGGATGACCCCTCCAACCCTCCCCCTGTAGTTCAAAGCAGTTATAGGTCCCCTCCTAGAGCACACTAGTGCTGACATTGCTAATACCTCACAAACCACCCCATTCAACCTACTGTTAGCAGGAGCTCATCCAAATGCAGCACATTGTCAAGTAGGCTTGACAAGAGCCAGAATTACTCCAAAGCATCTACCGGAGAGAGAAGATAATCACACATGGCAGTTTGAATGTGTACCCAGCAGGTGGCTGGAAGCAGATATCTGGTCTGACTGCAGGCCACATCTACATGTGGCCTCTCAGGGGGAAACAAAACCCTTTCAGGGGAAAACACAGAGAGAATTACCTGTAGTTCAATAGGATCCCAACTCTGGCAAATGCCAATGTGACCCAACTCAAGCTCAAGGTGACCCCAGACTGGTCCACTAACAATACAGTCACCAAACTGCCCACAACAGTCAAAGAGCCATTGCAGATGACTGGACTGAAGGCAAATTTGGCTCAGGCATAACAGTAGGGTGCACACAACACACATGGGAGACACATCTGCCAAGGTATGGTGAAAGGGTGACACTGCACTGCAGGGCACTAAAGGACCTCTTCTTCATGAGGCCACTTCTTTCAAGAGAAGATACTTCTCTTAGGATAACTTTCTTAATACCTACAAACATATACTGAGAGTTAAACAAATTAAGGAGACAAAGAAATATGTCCCAAATGAAAAAATAGGGCAAAATCACAGCAAAAGAGTTATATGACACAGA
>JAQQSY010006926.1:0-10765 GCA_028646535.1 Procyon lotor
AGGGAATGATCCCAATCTTTTGGTACCGATTAAGACCTCATTTGTGTCCCAGGATGTGATCTATTCTGGAGAATATTCCGTGTGCGCTTGAGAAGAATGTTATATACCTTATTTCTTTATCCTTTCATCTATCAATAGACACTTAGGTTGCTTCCATATCTTGGCTATTGTCAATAATGTTGTAATAAACTGGGGTGCATATATCTTTTTGAATTAGTATTTTCATTTTCTGTGGGTAAATACCCAGTATTGGAATTGCTAGGTTTTATGGTATTTCTATTTTTAATTTTTTGGGGTCCCTCCTTACTGTTTTCCACAGTGGCTGCACCAGTTTGCATTCCCACTAACAGTGCCTGAGGGTTCCTTATTCTCCACATCCTTGTCAACACTTATTTCTTGTGTTTTTGATTCTAGCCATTCTGACAGGTGTGAGGTGGTATCTCGCTTTGGTGTTAATTTGCATTTCCCTAATAATTAATGGTGTTGAGCATCTTTTCGTGTGTCTGTTGGCTATCTAGATTTTTTCTTAGGAAAAATGTCCATTCACATCCTCTACCTAAAACTCATAATTTTTAAGTGGTAAGATGTACTTTTAAAGATAAAATTTAAATATATTAATCCATACTAATACTTCTTTCATGCAGAATTATACTATGCAGAGAAAAGACATCATTACTCAGAAACCCTTTGGAGTTGAAGGAAGACGTCAAAACACAACAGGCTTTAGGAGACCTTTTAAGGTATTGAGTGTTATTTTCCATTTAATTCTAGCTTTGGGTTTATGCTTTGAGCATAATGTTCTAAGTGTTAGTAAATCAAAAGCTGCTTTTGTGATATTTCAAATAGTAGCTATAAACTAATATTTCTGGACATAAATTTATAGTTAACTATAATCAGTTTAATGATAACCGCTTTCCTCAGGACCTGAGTTTCAGATTTTTTTTAACCATTGCAACTCTTTTTCAAAGATTACATGGAAAACACATATATATAAAACAGATTCAGATGGGCTGGCTCTTGATGAGGAGGCAGACAAGGTTCTAGACCTTCCCTTTAAGCCTGTCCCTTTACCTCTAAGAAGTAAATACATACATACCTTTGTAGCTTCCAGAGTTCACAGACTGAAAAATCCTGCCCATAGGTGTACAACACTCAGAGGCCTTCTGCGTCATCTGAGAAAGATTCTAGTCCAGTAGGCTTTGTTAAAGCCCGTTTCATTGCATTCTAATTGTTTGTGTAGCTGTGTCTGATATAAGTGATTAATTATTCAGAACACTTCATCCCACAGACATATGGAATACGAATTATAGCATAAAGTACTGTATTTCTCTCCTTGTTTTCAGAAGTTGACATACTTTTTGGGGTACCCGGGTGTCTCAGTCAGTTAAGTGTCTGACTTTGGCTCAAGGCATGATCTCAGGGTCCTGGGATCAAGCCCTGCATTGGGCTCTGTGCTCAGCAGGGAGCCTGTTTCTCCCTCTTCCTTTGCCCCTACCCCCTATTTGTGCTCTCTCTCTCTCAAATAAATAAATAAAATGAAATAAAAAGAAGTTGACATACTTTTTAAAATCCATTTTGATGGAATTTCCTGCTTATGATTAGTACTTTATTAATATATATTTTTAAAAGATTTTATTTATTTGAGCAAGAAAGAGAGCATGAGAGGGGTTAGGGACAGAGGGAGAGGAAGAAGCAGACTCCCTACTGAGCAGTGAGCCCAATGTGGGGCTCGATCCCAGAACCCTGGAATCACAACCTGAACCGAAGGCAGACACTTAATTGACTGAGCCAGCCAGGCGCCCCATTGTTTTAATATTTTTAACTCTACAGAATCTCTTTCTCCATCCCGCCAGAAGAAAGGAAAATAATCTAGGCTTTTTTGTGAGAGTAGCAGGCAGGCTAGATATAGTAGTTAATTCATTAGGAGGAAATTAATGTGAGCATAAAGGTAGTATAAACTCCCCAAACCATAGACTAGGAGGTAGTTGAGTGGTCTTCTATTAATACCTGGCTTGCTGAGGGCATAATTTCTAGATGTCGAAAGATTTTTTTATTTGTAATAACACAATTTGAAGGCATTGTGCAGATAACATTTTTAGCCAGTGTTTCATATACCTAAAAACAGATGTGACATTAGATTTTCAAAAATAGCAATGGCCCTAGAATATAAATATGTTTTATACTGTCTTTTAATCTCACATCATGAGCCACAAAATCAACTGAAAATGTGATGTCTGTGTAACTTAGAGACAGTGTAACTGGGCTTTTTTTCTTTTTTTTTTTTTTATAAGGTAACTTCCTGGGTTAACGGGAATGTTCTCAATCTTTTTTTTTTTTTTTTTTTAAAGATTTTATTTATTTGACAGAGAGAAACACAGCTAGAGGGGGAACACAAGCAGAGGGAATGGTAGCGGGAGAAGCAGGCTCCCTGCTGAGCAGAGAGCCCGATGTGGGGCTCGATCCCAGGACCCTGGGATCATGACCTGAGCCGAAGGCAGACGCTTAACAACTGAGCCACCCAAGTGCCCCGTAACTGGGCTTTTTGATATGAATGCTTCCTATTGGTCAGATATAGTTGTAGTATTTTTCTAAGATCCTTACAAGGCCTATTTCCTGTTACCCTTTCTTCTTAAGGTAAAGTTCTTTAATATTAATTATTTTTAAATGTTTTAAAATATATGCAACAATCTTTCCTTGTGACCAATCATTTAAAGCTGTGTAATGTTATGATTGTTTAGAAATTCACAATTCTTTTAAGTAAAGTTGGGAGAAGAAATAATCCTTTCTAAGAAAAGGAGCTATTTCATAAAATTTGCTTTTTAATGGACTAATTCAAAGCAAGATAGTAGTCACTTTATTAGATAGGTAAAAATGAACAGTGTAAATTTCAAGATCAGCTCTGATATGTTAAATTTGCACAGATAGTTTTAATGAAACTATAGTGTCTTATTCTAATTCTATCTTACCTGAATTTTTTGTAGCCTTAAGAAAATAACTCGGAAAAAAAAAAAAAAAAGAAAATAACTCGAAAATAGGCCTGGCATAAATGCTTTTTTAAATAAAGTAATGTGCTTCATTATGTATGACATACCCATTTATTAAATAATTCTGGAAAGAAGTACTTGGTTTTTTATAATTACTCTATTATAATATACCATTTGTACATTTCCCACGTGGGAATCAAACAAATATTCATTATCCTCTTATGTCTGTTGTAATACTGGGCAGCATGCGGGCCAAGTAATGGTCTTTTTCAGTGTAAAGTCTTATCTTGAAAATATTTGCTATAATGGTATTTTTGTGGTAAAGAAAGATTGGCTTGAAAATACTGACAAGAATGAAGTTGAGAGTTTTTGATTCTTACGTAGATGTTGGTACTTAATGTCCCCCCCTCCATTTCAGTTTTGATATATTTCATTATGAATCAGAAGGATAATTTTAGCTCATTAGGTAAGGTTTTGAAAGTTGCATTTGTTTTCACATGACAAATTTAAAGAATTTCAGATTTTTTTTACCTTAGTTTTTAAAATTGCTTTTATGTAGGGGCATCTGGGTGGCTCAGTTGGTTAAGCATCTGACTTCGGCACGGGGCATGGTCTCAGGGTCCTGAGATTGAGCCCCCTGTCATGGAACTCTGTGCTCAGTGGGGAGTGTGCTTGTGTCTCTCCCTCTCCCTCTGCCCCTCCCTTTGCTCTTGCGCGCTCTCTCTCTCTCTCAAATAAATAAATGAAATCTTTTTAAAAAAATGCTTTTATGTAAATTAAAGAAATCATTATCTAAAACTATGAGCCTAGTTTGAAGAAAACATACTTTATAACCATCATTAACCTCTTCCCTTTTAATACATGTAGTGCTGAGAACCAAGGTTGGTTCCAAGTACCAGCTATTTTTCCATTTCTTATGCTAATAGATTTGGAAGCTGTAGTTTTTACACTTAACTGTTGTTTTCTTTACAGACCAACTTTAGAGGCAGCCAGTTCCAGCCCCACTATAAATCAGGCCTAGTACAGAAGAGCTTATACATTCAGGCTAAATATCAGCGGTTACGATTTGCTGGCCCAAGGGGATTTATCACTAATAAATTCAGAGAAAAATTACTGAGGAAAAAAAAGGTTAGTTACATTATGGTCATTTAAAAATATAGAGTGACTTGAACTCCTAAATTATTTCTATTTAATCAAGTTTTTTTTAATTTAATTTTGACTTAAGTAACAGCCTAGATCCCACAGATGTTCTCATTGCATGACAGTTGAAGAAAAAGTTCAAGGAGTGATGGTAATAGAGTTGTGAGACTGTTTAATGTTAAAATGCTTTTTGCTGTTGTGCCTCAAATACTATGACTATGTCAGCTGTTTGAACTTTTTACTTTGGAATGTCTGTTGTATGATTAATGTTTGAAATGGAAATTCAGGTAAAGACTTTTAACTGGTATATTTTAGCCTTATACAATGTGAATCATCTAAGTACCAAAAAATATTGAACTGACTGTATAAAAAAGGGCACACAATTGCAAAATACACTAACTCTTCTCTTCCCCCATTCGTGTGTTTTTTGTGATAAAATACATATAACATAAAATTTGCCATTTTAACCATTTTTAAGTATACAATTCAGTGGTAGTAATTACATTCATAATGCTTTGCAACCATTGCCACATGTGCTAATTCTTAATGTTAATAAAAAGTTTCTTGATATTTTGAATTTTGTTCTCTTTTAGTTGTGGATTGACTTTATTTAAATGTCATGTTGGTATTTGAAAATGCAGCATAAATATAACATAAAATTACATTCTACATATTTTAAATGAAAACAATAGCATTACATCAGTTAAGTGAGGCATGTTTGCCAATTTTCTGACTCATTTTTGTTAATTTGGGGCTGTATTTTCTCTGAGAAGTGTATGTGTATCCAATGTTGCTATCAAAGAGTCTAACTGTAGCTTTATAAATTTTCTAACCATAACTGTTTCCTTAAATATTCATACTTGTGAAACCTTTACACTGAGCTTGCTTAGTGATTTTAGTAAAAGTTATTTTTCGAAAAAAGATGGACTAGTAGAATGGAATTGATAACTGTTTTTTTTTAAAGTTTAGAGTTAACTGTATCTTCTGTAATTTCTCTCACCCCACCCTCCTACCACCCAATTTTAACTTAATACTTTAGGCGAAGTTCCTAATTTCACCATGTATGTTACTCTTGATGTTATTGATGTTATGAAAGCCATCCCTGCTTTAAAAATGTGAATGTAATTGGGCACATTTTCCCCTCTTGTACACCTCCCTACTGTCAGATTGAGTTGCCGCTTTTCTTCCTGTCTCGTGTGGCAAGTTTCTCTGCAGCAGATCTTCTAGGTATTTGTCCCCAGTCACAGTTGGCAGCCTGGCTGTTCACAGGGAAGCAAGTCATTAATTTCCACTCAAGGAGGAAGGCTGAGGCAAGCCTTATTTTCAGTGACAAGGTTGGGTTTCAGGTACTTGTGTTTCTCTTCTGTTTGCTCTGTGTTATCTTCTTTTGACTCCATTTTTTTTTTTTTTTTAAAGATTTTATTTATTTGACAGAGAGAAACATAGCGAGAGAGGGAACACAAGCAGAGGGAATGGTAGTGGGAGAAGCAGGCTTCCTGCTGAGCAGGGAGCCCAATGTGGGGCTCGATCCCAGGACGCTGGGATCATGACCCGAGCCGAAGGCAGACGCTTAACGCCTGAGCTACTCAGGTGCCCCTGACTCCATTTTTTCCTCCAGTTTTTAGATGACTGGGGGTTCCTGAGTGCTTGACTGTCTGCTTCAGCCTGCAGTTTCTATATGCTCATTTAATTTGTGCCATTTAGTCATTGTTTTTTTTAGCCTCACTTTGCCCATTTCTTATTGACCACAGTGACCAGCAACTTCACTTAACAGCAAAGAGAAACCAGACATCAAGCCTTCATCTTAGGACATAGGAAGTGTGTCCCAGAAGGGCACCTGGGTGGCTCAGTGGGTTAAGTGTCCAACTCTTGATTTTGGCTCAGGTCATGATCTCAGGGTCCTGAGATCAAGCCCCCCCATTAGGCTCTGCACTCAGTGTAGAATCTGCTTGGGATTCTCTCTCCCTCTCTCTCTGTCCCTCCCCCATTTGCACACGCTCTCTCTCTTCCTCTCTCTCTCTGTAATAAATAAAAATCTTAAAAAAAAAAAAAAAAAAGAAGAAGAATTGTGTCCTACAGGGAGCCACAAGCTGCCATGAGTCTCCAGTCTTTAGGGCCTTGGCTTTTGTATCATCCAAAATGTAGCAGTTAAGGTCCAGTGCAGCTCATAGCCTGCCCTCCTTTTGCCTTTTGTGGCCATCTGAGTGCTTTAGAAGTAGTCCCAACACACTGCACATTTTAACAGTCGGTGTCTACTACTCTTTTTCTTAGGCCTACCCTTCTGGATGCTACTTCATATGTCTTTGTTGTGTAGCTACGTTGACCTGGGCTTTTCCATTCTGGCTACTGTCAGTGCCTACAAGCGAGGCATAAATAAGGCTTTTATTTGTTTGAACAAATATGTGTTTGAACAAGGCCCAGCTCTACCAGTACGGCATGAAATTAGGTACATACACTACTTTTAGCACCCTGCGTGATGGTTGAGTTCCACATTCTCCAACCTTTAGGGAAAGGAATGAAGCATTGCAATTCTCTATTTCTGCCAAGGTCTGGAGGAGGGTCCTTAAGGCTTACCTGGCCTTTGGGCTGTCCCAGTACTATTGTGCTACTCTGAAGCCCCATTCCATGTGTATAAACTGATGACTTATTCACTTCACCTCATCCTTTATGCCCTAAAGGAAAGAGGTGAAGGTTTGGAGTCTTCAGTTTTTTTCCAGTCTTGCTTGCATCCCCTTTCCTGTAGATTAGGGACACTTGTGCTCAAATAGAGTTACTGAGTATGATTGCCATTTATATCACTTTTCATCTCAAGCTTCTGTATTGGAGGGAACTTTGAAGGTCCTGTCCCAGAGAGAAGCTGTAGTCTGTATCTGTGCACTGGTCTGGCTTTTTGCCCTAATAGGGAGTTCATTCTTTTTATTATTATTAGATCACCACCTAGATTAATTAAAGATTCATGACCAATGAATTCATCTAGGTGCCCTGGACCCACTTGAGCCTGAGATTAGATATGAATGTACACATTCGTACATGCCTCGCAGTCCGCCAGGAAGGTTTAGATTGATCCTGTCTGGACTGCTCATTCCCTGACCCTGGTGAAATGCCTGGGATGGTCATTTATGGCTTGAAAGTCTTGTGATGCCCATCTGTAGTAGGAGCTGGTTACTGTGCCATCAGACATGGGCTTCCTCTCTCCAACAGCAAACAATCTCGCGGAGGGGTCGGGGAGATCGATCCTAGATGTGCTCCTAATATGTCTTCTTGTCCTACTTAACAAGAGCAGTTGTGGCTCCCCAGCTGCCAACAAAGCAGGATTCCCAAACAGTATTAAGAAATATAGAAGTGAAATTCTTCCTCCTGATTTATCAGAACTTGTCATTATTAATCCCATTCTGGCACCCAGATTCCCTTTTACTGTGTGACCTTTCTCTTGAATTCTGTGCTTAGGCTAGAAGATGAGGGGCTGGGAGGCATGTCTGTTACCACCTGGAATAAGGCTGGTCTTTTATTCATAGTCATTCACAAGTGACCCCCTTATATCCTCTGCTCATCCACAAAGGTTTCAGAAACTCTTGAGGGTCAGAATATGTACCAGAGTAGGACGAAGAATGCAGTAAAAATTCATGAAGCCACCTCTGAGAACACTGCCTCCAAAAGAGTGCTAGCAGTTGTGTGTTCAGTCAGGAAGACCTGGAGCTCCTGAGCATCATAGATTTGCTCGTGGTCCTCAGGGTGCCTGTCAGCAGGGTACCTACCAGAGCTCTGCCCGTGGCTGCACAGGGGAGAAAGGGGAGAGGGTAAAGACCCTGCAAGAAAGAGGTTAAAGACTGGGATCTGTGGCACTTGGATTTGAAAAAACCCTGGAAAGTTGTGGAGTCCAGAGTTAGACTGGGAACCAGGATCAGGTGACTCAACAGGACTCTGTTACGCACCTGCTTTGTCCCTAGAGCTGAAGTGTGCTGGGGTGGCGTCATCACCTTCACACATTTCTGACCTCTGGAGCCTCCAGTTTCCCTGTCTACCTCTCTGACTTCTTTGTCTTATTTGGTGGTTTCTCTCTGTCCATGCATCCTTTACAAAATAAAGCGTTCCCTAGCATTATATTATTTCTTTTCTCTGTTTATTCCTTCTGCTTGCTTTGATTGCCCTCACCTCTTCCCAACGTCCTAGCCATCACCTCTGGTGATGCCTTCAGCCCTGACCATTCTCCAGAGCTCCAGATTTCCAGCTGCCTCCAAGATGCCTTCACATGGCTGTCCTGAAGGCACCTCACATTCAGCATGCTCAAAATCCGACTTTGACCGAGACACACTGTAGCATGGGTGACCCTTAAAAACATGATGCTAAGTGACAGAAGTCAGTCACAAAGACCACCTATTGTATGATTCCATCTATACGAGATACTCAGAATAAATGCAGCCATTGAGACGGAAAGTAGATTAGTGGTAGCCAGAGACGGGGTAGTTAGGGGAAAATAGGGCCATGTGTGTGCCTGCTAACAGGTAGAGGGATTCTTTGTGGCTGAGGAAATACTCTAAAACCAACTGTAGTGCCAGATGGTTGCACACCTCTGTGAATATACCCAAAAACTGTTGAATTCTATGCTTTAAATAGGTGAGCTGTATGGTATGTGAATTAGATCTCAGTAACACTGTTAAAAATAAAATCAAACTCGCTCTCCTCCCCAGGCCACTGGTTTCTCCTTGCAGCCAACCAGCCAGTCTAGAAACTTCTGCTCATCCTCCTAGTTCCCCTTCCAACATCAGCCAGTGCAAGTCCTCTATCACGCATTCATTACTTCATTCATCTCATTCATTTTAATGGCTGCATATTTTTCCATTCTATGCTTACAAACCCTGAAATTTTGAAAAATTATTTACCTCCTTGCACACTTTTAGGTCAGTATCTAATCGCATTTTTTGTCATAAGTTCAAATTGTTATAAGGGATATATATAATTTCTGGCATATAAATACTGAGAGTCTTAACTAAAACTGTTACATCATTCCTTGGAAGCTCTTCAATGGAACCTCATACCACTGAAATTTGATGACTTAACAACATTCATTTTCTAAAATATGCAAACAACCTCTTTTAATGTGAGAAATTTTGTATCATTCCCTTTTTTTGCCTTGAATTTGGATTTCATTCTGTTTCCCCCATAGACTTTTATCTTGGGAAGTCTTTTATTGATCACCAAATCAAAGTTGACATATAATGTTAATAGATTTCCATGACTCTTAGGCATTAAATATTTCCTCTGCATTCAGTTAATAATATAGTTGATTGAAGTAGCATAAATATATTACAGGTTTTGTTAAGTGTTGATTAGATAAAAGTTGTATTGGAAATGCATATCTCTTTTCAATTAGTTCATGTATTCACATATAAATGTTACTTATTGCTAGTAGAACAATATAGTGTTCTAAGTATCTGTTCTCATTCTATTTTTTTTTTTCTTTTTATAGATGTAAGTCCTGAGAAACCTTGTCTATATGATTAAGTAGATGAGAATGAAAGGACTTTTCTTGTAGCAATGCCACTTGGTTCTTTGGACTCACTCTGAATTATAGGCCAAAAAAACACTTAAATGATCTGTCATCAAAAACTGTTTTGAATGTTCTTTTACTGACAGCTTGATTTTGTCCTCCTTCAATTTTATCAAACAAAAGCAGAGAATCAGAAGCCATGTGGCTTGCAGAAGTATGCTACTTATTACTAGCTGCTAGGGCAGGTTCATTTTCTTGATAATTTTTGCCAATATTGCCAATATTGCCAATTGCCTTGTTTTGGGGGATCCCCAGGTAATGCAAAGGAATAGAATTCAGGATGAGAAAGTGTATCTTTCTCATATAAAATAGGAGGTGAGGGACCAGTCCTAACCAGTTGTGCAGACAGGTTAATTTTGAAAAGTGAGCACTAGGAATTTGAAGATCTAGATATTACTTCTTTCCAAACTATCTGTCCCCACATGCGCCTTGGAAAGTCTTCAGGTATGCCTAATGGTAGGCATACCCCAGTTTGATAATTGCTGTCTTACTTAACCAAGCCTCTGTTGATGACTTCAGGATAGCTTTCAGGTTTTCTTTATTTTTGGTAACACCACTGGGCACACTGACATTTAAAGGTAGTCTGCCTTTTACTGATTTATACTCTGACCAGAAATACATGAAAGGGCCTGGTTACCTACACCCTAGCCAGTACTCCACATTATCAGTCTTTGTTATCCGTTGTCAATCTAATAGTAGAAAACAGTTCTCATTTACCTTTCTTTGGTTATTATTGATGCGAGCATAGTTTTACGTGTCTATTCACCGACTGCATACCTTCCTTCAATTTCCTTATTTCTGTTCTTCGCCAGCGTTTCTGTTGAGGGACGGTACTTTTTCTTATTTATTTGTAAGAGCTCTTGATTCACTGAGGGTATTAACCTGTCATGCATTTTGCTGGTATTTATTTTATTTTATGTTATTTTATTTTATTTTATTTTATTTTATTTTATTTTATTTTATTTATTTTTTCCCAAAATATGTTTATTTTATTTTTTCAGTGTTAAAAGATTTATTGTTCATGCACCACACCCAGTGCTCCATGCAATACGTGCCCTCCTCAATACGCACCACCAGGCTCACCCAACCCCCC
>JAQQSY010006927.1:0-10764 GCA_028646535.1 Procyon lotor
ACGGACTAAAATCCCCTGGAGAAGGGAGATAAACTCAGGAGCAGCTGCTCCGAGCCGTCCACGCGCAGGCAGGGCGAAGCGGCGGGTGCCGCGTGCGCCCCGCGGTGTCACCGGGCTCCGGGCTGCGCGGAACGGCAGCAGTGGCCTCCCCGGGGGCGTGTGCTTTGGGGTTTCGTTGGGAAGACCAGGCCGAAGCTGTGGCTCGTGCCCGGGCCCAGGCCCACGTGACGCACGAGGGCCCCGGGGCCTGCCCGCCTCTCCCCAGGAAGCACGGTCTGGCCACGGGTGGGAGAGGGACGGTCCCAGCGTCGGAGACGCAGCTTCTGAGCCTCCCATTCACGGGGGAGGACTCGGTCCGGCCAGTTCCATCACCCCGACGGTCGGTCAGCTGAGGACGACGATAATGTCGAAGCCCCCTGTGTCGTTCCGTCCCGGTCCCCTTCCCGTCCGCCTGGTGTCCCCGCCACCCACTCCCCGCTGGCAAATGAGAAATAGGGGAAGCTTCTCATGGTGCAGAAAGCCCGAGGGGGCCAGGGGCCCTTTGGCTCTGCAGACCTCTCCCTGCCCGGAGACTGGTCCTAGGGAAATCCACACCCCAGCTCTGCAGAAGGAAGGCGCCGCCTGGGCTTGCCCTCCTAACACACGTGGTGAGACAGACCATCTTCATTACACATCCATCAACACACGATTAACACGCATGTTGAGATTTAAATACCCCCGTGGCGGTCCTGGTCCCCTGGTTCTTACATCAGGGCCCCTCCCGTCGCTGGGCCCGGGTCTGCCTCCTCCAGGGGCCTTCCTGGTGGGGGCGTGGGAAGGGTAACCTTGCATCAGGGATGGTGGTCCCCCGAGTTTTCATCACAGCGGGCCTCGCTGCCGCATTCCTGCCCTCCCTGGCGCAGCCCAGTGGCTAGTTGTGGGCGGGCCGCCGCTGGCTGGCAGTGGGGGCCCGGGAGTGCTGTGGGGTGGGGGCTTGCTCCCTGGGGAATGGAGGCCCCACCCGCAGGGTCAGGAGGCGAAGGCTGGGCGAGCCATGGTCATCGGTCATCGCTGGTTCAGGGGGCACCAGGCCTGGGTTTCTCATCCTAGTCTGGAGGGAAATGGGCAGCGGGAGTGTGCTTGGGCGCCCGGAGTTTCGGGCCGGCCAGGTAGGGGGAACCGTGGTCATTTGGGTGAATTCCTTTCTGCAGGCAGCCCATGAGAATCAAATATTTAACAAATTTGCTCTGCAGTCTTAACTATATTCCGGTCCCTGTGCTGATTTTTTACTTCTGTTTTTCCACACGATAGGCTGAGCTTCTGCCCCTACAGGGGTTTGCTTTGCTGGTCGAGGTGGACCAGGCAGAGGGCCTCATAAATCAGTACGATGACAGTGATAATGAGGATATTCCTAAGAGTGAATAGGCTGTGGGGTGCCTTCTATCTCTCTGATCCTTTGCTTAGGGCTCTACATGCACCAACCCTGGTAATACTGTGTGGGTTCGGCACTCTCAGCCTTGGATGGGTTAGAGACCCGCCCAAGGTCACATGGTGGGTGGGCGGGGTTTTGACCCCCTGCGGCCTGTGTCAGACCCCTGCGCCTCTTTGCACAGGATTGTCCTTAGAGAAGTCCTGGGGGCAATGGAAATGAGCCGTAGGAGCCCAGAACCCGGACTCAGGCCAGCAGGATTTGAAAATACTGTTGGAGACAGTGAACTATGAAGAGGCGAGCAGGAATTCGTGCAATGCGGGAGGGCGAAGGGCCGGGGTGCTGAGTGGCCTGGAGCTTAGGGCCGGGGGTGGCAACCGCACCCCCCAGCCAAGGCCGGTGTTCTCGAGGAAGAGGCACGGACAACACACAGACGTGTAGGGTCCAGGGGCCGGCAAAGCGTGAGGGTCCGCTCGCAGGCCCATCCTGGCCTCCCCCACGCCGCCCTTCACGGGCTCTGCGTCCGTCCCTCGGTAGGTCGTGAGGCAGCAGCAGCAGAGCAAACCAGACAGAATCATGGCAGGAGGGGTGACATGGGGAGGAAATCAACAACTCTCTAGTGACTCTTTCCTGGAAGGATTTCTAGGTCTGAACCTCATCCTTCTTGAGAGTCTGTCCGGCCTTGTGGGACTCCCCAGGCTCCTGCTCCTCTCCCGTCCGTCCGCTCTGGTCTTTCTCTCAAAGTCCCCCTTGCTGCAAACTGTCCCCACGCCAGCAGCAGTGGCTCCCAGGCCCGCCCCCCCCCCTTACTCATGAGCCCCGTCCTGGTGCGCACCTGTGCTCTACCCCACCGACTCCCCTCTGTAGTCTGCTGCCGACCACGGCGTTACCTGGGGACCCACTTACATCTCAGCTCCAGGCTCCTGGATGCCACGAAGCGTCTCCATTACACACCCCAGGGCCCTGACTCCCAAGGCTTCCTGCACGGAAGCCGCTGGCTCCCCTGATCCCCCGGGACTCCCGCACGCCCCCTTTCTTGGCAATGACCCCACCTACTTTCCTGAGCCAGAAACCCGAGAGTGATTCTTGACTCCGTATCTCTCGGAATGTGTTTATAGCAGACACGTCATGTTGGTGAGCGGCCAACGTCTTTTAAATAAGTCCCGTATAGAAGTTCACCTCCGCATTCGGAAGTCAAATTCTCCATTCCTCTGGCGGCCAGAAGCACACTCACGCTTGCGGGCTTGCCAGATCCTTCCTTCCGAGGGAGGCCGGACCTGGAGGTCTTCGCCATGAGAACCAGGGGGCTCCACGTGGGGCTCCCGGCTGATGTGCCTGGTTTCAGACGCATCAGGCTTTTAGGGGACAGCAGCAATGGCAAGGTCAAATCCCTGCTCTGGAGGAGGCATCAGGTCGACAAGTGTCAGGTTAAAGAGAAGACGCCTGGTGTGCTGTCGGAGAAGCAGGGAGCTTGCTCATGCCACTTCTCTGCCTGGTTTGGAGCAACCTTGCAGGTCGGGGGCAGGTGACCCGATAGAGGCCAGCAGTAGGAGAGGCGGGAAGCCAAGGCAGAAGAAAAATGATTAAATTTCCTTACTACCTATAGTCCAGTGCTAAGTCCTTGAAACAGGCAGAGTGAAATTCCTCTAGGGATTCAACGGCCTCAATGTCAATACCGTTAAGGGCAGAAGACAATCCTAGCCTGACCCGGTCCCCCTCCTCTGGCACACACCACCACCAGGATCCTGTAAGTCGTCTTTACCATAAAAAAATTCCTTTGGAAACTTCCTTTTTCCCTACCCCCCAAGATACATGTTGGCAACCCTCCTCCAAGAATATGGCCCAACAATATACACCTGCAGGGTCTCATGACTAAGGTTTTATTAGATGGTGATCAATGACTTTTCCCAACAGCTCGGCCCCTCAAGACTCTGGAAACCTTGCTTCCACATTCCTTAGAGACTTGCATTCTCTTTAACCCCCTCCCGACTTGAAAGTGTATAACGGCCCCTCCTCCTGAGCCCAGGGCATTTCTTTCTGTCCCCTCAGGTCCTGGCCCCGTGCTTGAATAAAACACCTTTTTTGCAACAAAGATGTTTCAAGAGTTCTTTCTTGGCCATCGGCTTTGAACCCTAATGTTCTTCCTACATCACTGGGTTTCATGGAGTCTGGACTTGACTATCCTTCAGGTGTCCCCTGGATCAGAGAAATTAATAGTTTCTAATAACGCTGCTTCATATATGTGCATTAAATCATCACATTGCACACCTTAAGAAAAATCACACTGGGCCAAAAAAAATTTTTTTATTAAAATAAAAACTTGTCAAAGTAGATCCGTGGTTCACAGTAGAATCTTGCCCCATTCCAGACCTTGGCTTCCCCTCTGGAGCAGAGTCGAGCTGAGCCCTGGCTGCACGACGGGTCTGGGGGGCATCAGCTTGAAAGGGTCAATTTACTTCCATTTTACTGTCACTTTAAGCTGTGTCTCTGAGCCCTGTTGTCCCTCTTAAGCCTTAGCCTCCCTGGCGGTTTCCCTGGGGGGTCCCTGTGCTGCCTTACAGGACAGGGACCCAATTTACATGACTTAAGCCCCACATAGAGATGTGGTTTGGGGATACAGGTGAGGTTGGGTGGGGTGGGGTCCGGAGCCCACAGCCAAGAAAATATTCTTGAGACGTCTTTGGTGCAAAATGGCGGTGTATTAAAGCCCGGGGACGGGACCCGGGCGGAAAGAGCTGCTGCCCCAGGCTCATGAGAGGAGACCAATTATGTACTTGGGAGTTGGGGGTGAGGAAGAAGGCAGGTTTTCAAAAGAATTTTTGTGTGCTAAAGTGGTCCTGCAAGGTATTGGAGGCCTTGGATTGTCAAATTAGGGTTGTTCTTCCCTCTAGGAAAGCATTCACATGAACACAGTTGGGAGTGTCCTTCTGGAAATTAAGTTATTGTCAAGAATGCTTTTTTCTCGTAAATCACTGAGACATTTTGCGGGGCTGTGGTCTCTGTAAGTTAACCCTTTGTTTTTCCTTCCCTTAGCTTTAGGGCAGCCCCAAGTGCCTGCAGAGGTTGCAGGTACCCCACCTGGGAGTTGGGGGCGGGGGTCTCCGGTGTCACCTTGGGGTCTGTCCTCAGCTTGCCTTCTGCTCCCTCATCAGTAGCACTCGAGGGTCTCTCCATAAGGAACGTCTGCGGCACAAAGCCCCGGGTCTGGTCTTCCGGCCTCAGGCCCGCGGCTGCTCTGGGGTGACTTCGGGCCACACCATTTCTTTGTCACTCAGTAACCACGTGCCCTTTCAGCAAAGCCTCTCCACTCCCACCCGGCGCACACCGCCTCCCCCCCAACTCCTCGTGTCTCCGTCTTCCGGGAAAGCATTTTTAACGGATATCCACGCACCTTCTCTTTTAAGGTTTGGATCCAAGTTACTGCCTCCCATCCCAGGGAAAACTGCTATTTGCCACGACATATCGGGACCATATACCGACCGCTAACTTGCGGTGGGTGTTCTTTGCAGGGCTGGGTTATACGTTTTTGGCTCATGTGCAGGGACTCACCTTGTTCTAAGGGCGTCCGTCCTTCTGTGCGGATGGATGGCGTTTTCCCCGTTTCCTGGTTGAAGATGGATATAGACGCTTTAGGGAGGTTGTGATTTTCCAGATGCATGTAAATGGCAGACCCAGGATTTGGGTGTGTGTCTGGGTACAGACAAGCAGGTTGACAGCCTGAGATCCTCGGGGATTCAGAAATCTGGGCGTGAGGGGGGCGGGCTCAGCACCACGCTGCCGGGTGGGCCTCCCTAGAAAGGAGGGCGGTTCTCCAACAGAAACCCTTCTAGGGCAGCACTTCCTGAAGCAATTTTCATTTGTTCTTATGCATCACCAATTTTCTCCCTTCCCTGGTCATTCCCATCAGCAAGAAAACACTTGCGTCTCCCCTGTCTCTCCAGCGCCCCGTCGAATCTGCCCTTGAGAATGGCTCCGGGGAGGCCACGCGGCCGAGGGGCATCTCTGCAGCCGTCCCCTCGCCTGGTGCATCAGAAACACGTGACCAGTCGATCCCTTTATCTGCTTAAGTATCTTAACACTCTGGTGCTGATTTTCCCTCCTGAGCTGCTCCCTTACCGTGCCCGGGGCTGGTCAACCTTCACCCCTCACACTCTGGACGCCAGAGTGGCCGGGGGCCGGGCTCTACTGTGTGCTGATGACCCCACACTGCTGTCCCCAGGCTGCGTTCCCCGCCCCCCCCGTGTGCTGATGACCCCACACTGCTGTCCCCAGGCTTCATTCCCCACCCCCCGTGTGCTGATGACCCCACACTGCTGTCCCCAGGCTGCGTCCCCCGGACCCTGCGTGCGTCCCTGCAACATGAGAGCTCTCACAGTTCACCTTTCCAAACCCCGGTGCCTGAACAGCCCCCAGCACACTCTGGACCTGCTCTTCCGCATCCTTCTCTACATCAAGACCCACTTGATTCCTCTGGTGCTCATCTGGGTGTTTTTCTTAACTCCTCTTTAACTCCCCACACCCCACCTATCAACAAACCCCACGGGGCAAAAATCAAATACATATAAACCCGCACCGCTCCTTTTATTTATTTATTTTTGTTTTTGTTTTTGTTTTTTTTAAGATTTTATTTATTTGACAGAGAGAAACACAGCGAGAGAGGGAGCACAAGCAGAGGGAATGGTAGCGGGAGAAGCAGGCTTCCTGCCGAGCAAGGAGCCCGATGTGGGGCTCCATCCCAGGACCCTGGGATCATGACCTGAGCCGAAGGCAGACACTTAACGACTGAGCCCCCCAGGCGCCCCTCCACCGCTCCTTTTACCTCCACTGCCCCACTTCGGGACCAGGGCACCTTCGTCTCTCACGGGCACCACAGTATCCGGGAACTGGCCGTGCTGCTCCCATCCGTCCCCTGCTGTCCCCCAGCACATCCTCCGCGGGGCCGCCGGAGGGACAAACCCAAGATGCGAATCAATGTTCCACTTCTCTGCCCAGAAACATCTAATGTCACTCAGAGACTAAGTTGCTCACAGAGCCTTACCTGGTCTGGTCTCACTCCACCTCCATCTGTTCTTACCCTTGTCCCCGCTGTCCACGCGGATTTAACATCCCTGGAATGTTCCAGAGACACTCTTGTCGCAGGTCCCTGCCCTTTCCGGTCTCTCTTCCGGAGCCCTCCTCTCCCCAGTCCCCTGCTTACCTTTTGCTGTTTCACTGTCCGGTCTGCACCTCTGATGAGCCCCGTACGACATTACCAACTGCACCCGGTTCCCGCACCCTCTGTCCGTCCCAAGGACTTAGCATCCCCATGGACTTAGCACCATCCAAGGTATTTTGATATCCTTGTTCATGTGTTTATTTGCAGTTCCTCTTTCCAGCAAAGAGACTCATTTGTAAGCAGAGACTCTCTTTTGTCTGTTTTGCTTGTTTACTTATTCATAGTGCCCCAAACAATATCGTATATATGCTACCTGTTAAATATTTGTTGAATTAAAAAAAGATGGAGAAATGAGCCTCTCTTCCAAGCTTGCAGAAATAGACAAAGGATTGCTTGCCTTGAGTGTATGTGTGAATAATAAAAGCCAGACTTAAAGGTGGGAGAGAGTATCATTCAGCTCCATCACTAAAACCAAAGACTGCCATTCACTTGAAAATCCCAGCCTTTCTTATTGTCATTTGCTCCAGGTGCTCAAAACCCACTGAATTTCTAAGCCCATCATGGCCTGTGGCATGAAGAACTAAGCTTGCAGAGGATTCTAAAATTTGTCTTGTTGCCATAGAGCCAGTAAGACACGTGTGACTGGACGTTTTCTGCTCGCTCCCTCTACCTCCTCTCGCTGAATTGCGTGGGTTTGTAGCACAGACTGCCCGCCTCTGTTTCCGTGCTGGACATTTCATCCTCCTGACAGTGAGCTTCTCCGAAGCTTAACTTGCTTGGCAAGTTCTACCTTCCAACCCCCTCACCCGAGGCTGGACTCTCATACACCTGCTGCTAAGTAAGGTCCCTCCGAGAAAGGACCTGACCCATTTCCACCTGACCCTGAGCTCTCCATCCTGCGTAGACTCTTGGTTTAAATCACCATGACTTCCTGCCCTTTGGATGGTCTCAGTTACTGATATATCCTGAGCCAAACTCCTTTTCACTGAGGGGAGGTTGAGCTTCGTAGAGGACAAAGGCCCTGAACGCTCAATAGAGTGAGGTAGCAGGCTGGGCACAGGGTCCAGGTGAAGAGAGGGAAATGACTCAGGCCAAGAAAAGAATGGCTAATAGTGATCTTGGGGAGTGTAGGACCTATCCCTCGGGTCCCGGAGGGCACAGCAGGATTCTGTTGGCAAGACTACTCCAAAGGAGTCAAGCAGCCCAGTCTCACGAGATTACCGGACCCCAGGAAATGGCGAGATCTCAAGGAAAAGCCTTTTATTAGGTAGGAGGCGACAGAGTAGCTGTTCTTGGGGCGTCTCGGTGGCTCAGTGGGTTAAAGCCTCTGCCTTCGGCTCAGGTCATGATCCCGGGGTCCTGGGATCGAGCCCCGCATCGGGCTCTCTGCTCAGTGGGGAGCCTGCTTCTCTCTCTCCCTCTCTGCCTGCCTCTCTGCCTACTTGTGATCTCTCTCTGTCAAATAAATAAAATCTTAAAAAAATTTTTTTAAAAAAGAAAAGAGTAGCTGTTCTTTTCAAAGAAGTAACTTCACAAGTTAATCTTCTATCTCAGTGCTTTGAGTCTCTCTTATATTTGTTAAGTGTTTTTGAGGATCAAAAGCTGTCAAAAAGTATTCATATATTTACTTTCGAATCACAGGGGTGTTTTCTAGCAACAGACCGCATATTTGCAAACACAAATCTCCTTAAACTTACGTTCGTGTTTATGTAAATACATTTTTGCAATCTATCATTATTCAAAGTATTAGAGATGATTTTATTGGGTCATAGATTTTAAAAGTATGTCGTGACACTATTACCAAGTCATCCTCCAATATCCGATCGTAATTTATGTGATCAGCAAGGTCCGAGTCCCATTTCATCATATCCTAGCCCAAACTTCATATTATAAAACTTGTATATACAGTCTTTAAAACTAAAAGGATGACAAGTGATGAACCCACTGTTGTCTTACTTTGCACTTCTCTGAATGAGAATAAACATCTTTGTACACATTAAAAATGGCAGAATTTGAAGAGGGCTAGATATTATTGGGGGGGTGACGGGTTCCCTGCAAATCACAGCCAATAGCACCAGCTTTTTAATTTTTTTTAAACAGGGAATCATTTTGAAGTGGGAGAGGGAGGTTCTTGTCTCACTGAGTGGAAGAACAAAGCTCATGGACAAAGGAGAGTGAGTAAAGCCATAGTTTTATTCAGCAAGGATATAAAAAAACCTCTCAGGAGTGAGAGGGGTGGTGATAGGTTCCTCCTGAGGGCTTTTAGGGTTGGTCTGTTATTGAAGACTAGCCAGGGAACATCTCTATGGATAGCACCGGTGGATAAAGACTAATGATAACACCTTTTTTTTTTTTTTAAAGATTTTTACTTATTTATTTGACAGAGAGAGAGAGAGATCACAAGTAGGCAGAGGGGGAAGAGAGGCAAGAGAGAGAGGGGGAAGCAGGCTCCCCGCTGAGCAGAGAGCCCGATGTGGGGCTCGATCCCAGGACCCTGAGATCATGACCTGAGCTGAGGGCAGAGGCTGAACCCACTGAGCCACCCAGGTGCCCACAAGTTGAAATTCTTACAAAGTGGTGGGAAACCTGCTGACCAGACTGTTTACCTGTTGTGGGTACTCAGCCAATGTTCAATGTTAGGTCCTCTTCCTCCCCTTCCCGGACAGGACGGGGGCACTTGGGTGACTTTATTACTCCAAGTCTTTCAGACGGATTTGTTAATTGGAAAATAGTTCTGATAATAATAGCGTTCGTAAGTGAAAACTCAAACTATCATCAGAACTATTTTCCAATTAACAAACTACCCAATTGTACTTTTTTTATTTAAGATTTTTTTCTATTGGAGTCTTCCTGAAATAAAAAAAAAAAACCGCAATTTTTATTTGTTTGTCTTAATATCTAGAAACATTGATGAGTTGTTATTTTTAATATTTTGTATTTTGGACACCCGCATAGTAAAATGATGATACACCCCACAAAGTAAATGACACAGACAGCTGCAGGAGTCAGAACCATCAATGGCCCGAAATAAAGAATCCGGAAAGGGACCCACTTACACAGGGACGACTGATTTTCAGCAAAAGTGCAAAAATGAGCGAGTGGAATCTGTTTTTAAAATACCCGTAGAAGGTGTGCTGCCATTCTCTGAGAATCACATGGGTTCTGGGTGACCTCCGGAGGTTCCCTTTCTTGGACGTAGACTCAGGTAAAGAACCATTTACACAAGCATATAGTGTGCTCAACCTTCGCCGCAGGCGTGAGGTAGCCTGATGAGACCATAGCCCCCGAACACCGCAGCCTGGGAGGTAAACCCGTTTCCCCTCCCCATGGCCTGCCCAACCCCTTCCCCGTCCCCAGCCTGCTGTAGTCCTGTCTCTTCTACCCTTCCCTCCTGACTCAGGGGTTCCTTCTTCTATCTCCTGCCTCTGATGACAATATCAATTTCCCACAAGAGACTACCTTTTTCTTTCTTTCTTTCTTTCTTTCTTTCTTTCTTTCTTTCTTTCTTTCTTTCTTTCTTTCTTTCTTTCTTTCCTTCTTTCTTTCTTTCTTTCTTTCTTTCTTTCTTTCTTTCTTTCTTTCTTTTTTAACAGTTTATTTATTGGAGATAGTGCAAGAGAGAGTGAGAGCACAAGGGAGAGGGAGGAGCAGACTCCCCGCTGAGCAGGGAGCCCAAAAGAGGGCGGGACTCAATCCCAGGATCCTGGGATCCTGGCCTGATCCCAAGGCAGATGCTTAACGACTGAGCCACCCAGGCGCCCTGAGACTATCTTTTTATATCATTCAGAAAATCATGAACGTCTCCATCTGAAGTACCTACAGTCGCTTTATGTTCCTGATTTTGTTCCCTAAGAGCAACGCATGAGGATGAGAGCCAGCAAAGGAGCATCTCGGCCAAGGACCCGTCCCAATGAGAGTCTCCCAATGCAGCAACCTAGGATCCCACATACAACGTCCAGAGCAAAAATCACAACAGCTTTTCTATAATATTTGTGCGTGTGCAAGTGAATAGCACGGCTTCCACCCAGGAAGTGGGTGGGTGGTAGGTGTAGGTAATGATGTGAGCACATGGGGTTACACAAGTAGATAGAGTCCGAGTCCTGCATTTTCTTTTCCTGGGCGGTTGAGGTTAGAAGGTGTAGCTCCCAGAGGAGGCCGCAAGAGGGCAGTAACTACACATAATTGCTCCCAGGAGCAAAAA
>JAQQSY010006928.1:0-10764 GCA_028646535.1 Procyon lotor
GATAAGTCAGAGGCACTCTCTGATGCTTTGTTTTTGCCGTTGGGGGAGCACATCAGGTCACAAGGGCACTGCACATTATCGGGAGGGCCGCTTACAGTGTTGTGTGTATATGCTGGGGGCGGGAAGGAGACTTGTGGGGTCACTGGGGAGGCCCCTTGCCCGCAGAGCTAGAGGAGGAGGGCACTTGTGCTACTGTTTGACAGACAAAGCAACTGCTCACACAGTTAGGAAATGTGGGTTCTGGTCCACCTATGAAGTCACCAAACCCCCCAGGCATTCAGAATTCTTAGCTTGCGTATATAATAATTAAAATTTAGGTGATCCCTAATGCCTCACTGTGCACATTTCGCCTTTGTCCACTTTTTTTTAATTTAGAGGATCATTGTTTTAAACCAGTACTTTCCAAAGTGGGCCACGTGCATGGGGGTGTCCGAGATGCCCACCACTGGCCCCCATCGCAGAGCCACAGGATGACTTTATAGCCGCAGGTGCTTGGGAATCTGCATTGTAGCAAATGTCCCCAGATGGTGCATATGAACAGGAGAGTTTGAAGAGAGCAGTTATAGAATCTGTCACGGTTGGGTTGGTTTTTTTTTTCCCTAATGGCCTCAAAATACAATCATTATTTAAATTTCTTTTCTCCTGGGGATGTAAGCGGTTTCAGAGCTTTAGAAAAGAGGAAGTTGTGATCCAATCCCCTTATCATATGACATCACTGTGGGTTGATTGAAATTTATTTGAATTAGTAACTCCTGTTTATAATACATAATTTAGGAAGTCAACACAATGAAGAAAAAATTATAGCAAGCTATAATTCGTTAGCCTTAGAAAAGCAGTGGTAAATAGGTTTGTTGTGTATTCTTCCAGACTTTTTCTAATACATACACACGTAGGTATAATTATTTGCCAAAATAGGTCTATTTTCTCCAAATGATTCAATAACCTATTTTTAAAACACGGTAGTAAGTACATCATGCCTATCTTTCTGTGCTAAAAATGTCTACATACATCAACATTCTTAATGACTTTGTAGAATTCCTTTGTAGAAACGCACCAGACCTAATTTCACTGGTTTCTTATTGTCGGACTGTGATATCTGCCTCTTCCCACTGTTTTACGCATGGAAACAAGGAACATCCTTCTGTATCTTTTTGTACATCATTAGGTTAAAATTCCTAGAAACAGATTCCTAGTCAAAGACTTTTCTTATTTTTTTAAAATGGTTTTGAACAGTTAATATTCACTCTAAAAAATGGCAAATACAGAGAAAAGTTAAAATCTCCATAGCTTCCCAATAACTTTTATGTATTTTATAATAGGATCACATACATAGAATCTTATTATTTGCTTTTCTCGTTTAACCATACATTGTAAACATCTTCCCATGCCAGCCGCATTAAAGACCCTGTGATATCCCTAGATACAGTAATTACATGCAGTAAATGGATCTGATTCTTCTCCTTTAGCCAGTGAACGAATATTAAGTACCTGAAGTACACAAAAGCAACCTAGTAGATGTGAGGAGAGAAAGTTGATTCGAACGGTTTGGTGCCCTCGAAATTCTTACAGACTAGGAGTCTTAGGCTGTCCCAGGTCCTTTGTCTCATAGACCCTGTAAGGGGGTCTGAGAGCCGGACTTTGAGGGTCAGAGAAAGAAAAGTCATGTTTAGTTAGGTCGGGGAGGGCTCAGAAGAGAGTGGGACTGAGGTCGCGACCCTGTGAAGGCGGGGAAGAAGGAGAGTTCCACGTCGATCAGCCGTTCGCCAGGACGTGCTGTCAGGAAAGTGCGAGACGCCCACTCTCGGCGTCCCAGTGACTGGGAGGCAGTCCTCCCCTCAAGGGACCCCAGGCGTGGTGGGAAATAAAGGTGGAGAGGCAATGCGATGTGTCAGGTTGCGGGTGGTCTAGAGAGTAGACGGCGAAGCATCGTGGGCTGCGTTTCCTGAGCAGAGGGGAGTGCTTTTTAGCTTCGCTCAGATTTGTTTTAGCCAGAGTGCCGATGGGATTAGAGGGGCTGGAGTCTTGCTCATTGGCGGTGTGTGTGAGGGGGCATCCTAAAGGAAGAGGACAGTCAGGATGCTGTGCTGCCAGGACCCAGGCGGTAACAGCTGGGCCAGAGGGAAGAGAGGGAGGTGGAGGGACAGGTGTGGGCAGACCCGGATGTGGGGATAAAGGGAGGCGTAAGGTCAAGAAGGCCTTGGGATTTGAGTTTGGATGGCTTCCATAATATACTACCATATATGCAAAAAGCAAACATGGGGAGAAAAGCAGTTGAGAAAATGAAGAGTTGCAAAAACTTTAAAAAAAAAAAAAAAAAAGTTTAGCTTATTTCGTTCGGTCCTAACATCACACACTTATACGCCTGTCTCCTTCCTGACAGGCAGTAGTTTGGAATGCACCTGTAAGTGTGGAGGCCTTCAGGTGGGCGCTGCATTCCCCACCCAGACCTCCCGGCACGAGCAAGCAGTGGGGACCACGGAAGGGAGACCCCTCGGCGGCCAGGACGCCTTCCCCTCTCAGGAAAGCTCGCTGTCCCCCGTGAACCTGACGGACGACCAGATAGCCGCTGGCCTCTATGGTAACCTTCCTCACTCAGCCCTCCTCGGCTCAGGGTTCTAGGACCAGTGCTGCCCACGCTGCAGTCTGGGGTCAGAGGGCCTCAGAGGTTGACCTGCAAGGACCACTGACCTAAGAAATGTTAGGAAGGTAGGCCCTGAACGTCTTTAAAAAGATTTCAGCATAAAGGAGTGTGCTGTCCCCTGAAGAAACCTCATCTGATTTTGTGAATTATGAAATATTTTAAATAACATTTCACTCCTTTGCAGTCTGGTAGGTGTAACTTTTTCCCAGCTGAAGGAAAAGAACAATAATAATCCCCATTTTAGTGCCTAAGTGGTTTTGAGGCCCAAATAAGATATGACATCACTTTATAAGCAGTAAAGCCTGATACAAATGCCAGTTGTCAGCCCTTTTGTTCTGTCTGGCGGTACAAACAGTGCTTTTTTCCCCCCATTTAAAGAACTTGACATTATTTCCTTTCCATGCGTCTTTCCGATGGATTTTGTGCGAGCTTCTCACATGCATGTGCCAAGATCTAAACTGACTTGAATGAGGAAAAAAAAAAAAAAAAACATGAAGAAAGATTTCTTGGTCCCCTAACTTGTATGGGTATGAGTTGTGTTAATTTTGCTCACCTTGATTCTGTTTTTCACAGTATGTACGAACAGTGAAAGCACGCTGAAGTCTATCATGAAGAAGAAGGATGGGAACAAAGATTCAAATGGAGCCAAGAAGAATCTTCAGTTTGTCGGCATTAACGGAGGGTAAGGAAAGATGGTGATACCAGCCAGTCTGTACATGATCTGTCTGTCTCCTTTGCCTCCTGTCTCCTCAAGTCCCATTTAAAGGTGCCCAGTCTGGGCTGCAGCCACATATTGGTGATGGAAGATCCCCTCAGAAAGGTGCATTTGGGCTTCTCTCCTCTCCTCTTCTTGCTGTCCTTAAGGATGTGTCACTCTTGAAAAGACCCGTGATGATGCTGAGCGATTCACACCTTCCCACCTCTGCTCTGAAAACAGTAGTCTTCAACAACAGCAGCGGGCGGCAGGTGTCCCGCGGTGTTGGACAACTTGTTCTTACCTGTGTCAGACTCAGAAACAAACAGAAAGAGGCGAGAGCATCACTCCACGGGCCGGTGATGGGCATCCTCTCCTTCAAAACGGCTTGTTTTGCTTGGCTCCCCATGTTTACGTACAAAACTGTAGGGCCTTTCCCTTGACCAGTAATCCAGCTGTGCGTTCAGTTCTTTACTTTCTAAATAGCATGCCCGTTAGCTGTTGCTTCCTTCTCCTTGGGACCAGATAAATAGCGAAGCCTGTCTGTCATCCTGCAGTTGGCTCAGGGCAGCTAATCTGTTCGGCCGTATACAGCCTCAGCAGCAAGAAAGCAATAATGGGGTTAGCTGAGTTAAGATTTACGGCAAAGCGTTACATACAGATTGAGCCGAATGGGGCCTAGTTTCCGAATCTTTGAAGTCTAGCTGGGTGGTGCGGCCCAGGAGGTCTTGGAGGGCTTGTGCCAGAGGAACGATCGATTACTTACCTAATCCGTTTACCATGACACGGAGACAGTTGATGCAGCGAAATAGGAAGAATGTCAGGGGAAGGAAGAAAAAAAAACAAAAACGGAGAAAATGAAGCACTGCGCACCGGGCTTCATGAAGTAAGTTTCCTTTGACATATCGTAGGCCAGCGGTGCTATGTAGACATACACTTTTTTCCTCCAAGTGGTAGAGTGATACCAACTGGCAAGTCGAGTTATCCCTTTTAAGTCAGGACCCATTCAAAACCACCAGATGTTTAAATAGACCTTCCTTTGAACTTCTAAACGCAGAGTCTAAAACCACTGGTCAGATGTCTGGAGTCAGTCAGCCGCTTTCCCTGCCTGAGAGTTTCTGTCACGGGGTCTTTCGGGGCGCACCTTGCATCTCCTGAACTCCCAATTGCCACCTAGGTATGAAACAACTTCCAGTGATGATTCCAGCTCGGATGAAAGCTCTTCCTCCGAGTCAGATGACGAGTGTGATGTCAGTGAGTACCCTCCTGAGGAAGAGGAGGAGGAGGAAGAGGAGGATGAAGACACTCGGGGAATGGCGGAAGGGCACCATGCCGTTAATATTGAAGGTTTCAAGTCCGCCAGGGCGGAAGATGAGATGCAGGTTCCAGAATGTGAACCTGAGAAGGTGGAAATCAGAGAGAGGTGTGGTACACTCCCCTCCCCTCCCTAACCCTTCCCACGTTTAATGTGCCTTTGGCAAGAGAACTGGCCGATTAGGAGATTGCGCCGTTGTAACTATTGGTTGGGGCTTTCCGATCCCCGAAGGAAAGCTAAACTTCGTCATCAGAGGTACGACCATCGTGTCGTGATGCTAATCAATACAGGTGTGGAGGGAGATAACTCTTAGATCTCTCAGAGGAGCAGGAAGATGGGCCTCACCAGGCTGCCACCTTTGTTTCCTGTAAATGTATTTGCTAGCTAATTTTCTGTGTGGAGCCACCAACCACAGGTGTCTGGTGTTCGAACAACCCACCTTAGAGTTGAAGGCACATTAGAATTTTGTGTGGCCAGCACAAGTCTTTTAAGATTGTGGATTTATCATTAGCCATTCATCTTGACACAGGTCAGTACTGTTATTTCAGGATCACTGTGTGCGAAAGGAGCAGCTCTTTATCCTCAGCCAAAGCTCACATTCACTGCAAAGATGATGTAATCGGTCACACGTCTGCGTTTTGTTGCTCACTGAGTGATAGGGAGCCCCACAAGAATGGGCTTGGGAGTCTCCTTAACGGCAGCTGAAACACCCAGTAAACACTCTCATTGGCTGAAACACACACCTAAGAGTGTAACACAATTTAAAGACTACTAGCAAATGTGGAATCGGTGCTTGTAAAGCAGAGAATAGGACAGATGGAAAATTCAAGATGGTTTTTCACTATGTGGAGTATAAGCAGAACATTTCAGAAAACTTCTATTTAATTTTGCAAATGAAAGTTTAGCTGCATTGACACAAGGTAAGTGTTTCTAGTTTATATTTCCAAGTATTTTCACATGGCTCAGGATCTTGTCATCCAGGTTTTTTTTTTTTTTTTTAACAGCTTTGTTGAGCTACCATTTATTGACTGTATGTCATCTGATTTTTCAGTGTAGATTTTCATGGGGCGTAAACACTTTCTGAGTACAGACATGTGGTTTACTGGTCAGCATAATGGATATGTGGTTTTTCTGACCTCTTCAACCCCTTACGAGTAAAAACATTTTTAAGAACTTAGAATAAAAGGAGTAAGAAAGTTCCAGATGTTATTCCATAATGTCCTAAAGGCCAAACAGGTGAGGTTGAAAGTGCCCATGTGGTAAGGCCCGAGCTCTGGCCGGAGACAGTGGCTCTGTGTGTCCTCGGACGCCCAGGGAAGCCTGCTCGACCTCCAAGCAGGCACCTGGCACCACCGTGAACCTGCTGAGGTCCGCTCGGGGCCTCTTGTCTTTTAAAGGGGTATAGAGTCTGCAGTAAAAATGCCTTTCCCGTGGTGGCCAATCGTGAGCTCTCTTTCTTTTTATCTTGTCATAGGTATGAATTAAGTGAAAAGATGTTGTCTGCCTGCAACTTGCTGAAAAACAATATAAATGACCCCAAAGCTTTGACCAGCAAGGATATGGTGAGTCTGCCCTCCAGACATTGTCCCCAGTCTGTACCAAGTGTTCGAGTGGACACCCAAGTAGGGGGTCTCTAGCCTGTCCCTGAGCTGTTGCTGCCCGCACGCTTTGGCCCTGAACTATTTCCAGCTCGTGTCAGCAAAGTGAGCACCGTGCCGCCCTGCTCACACTGAGCGTTTCCCTCAGGCCCCGCAGCACACAGCCCCGCCCTGTACTTTTCTGGGCGGTGCAGGCTCCATGAGGCACACACTTGCACACACAGGGAGGGCTGACTGAGGTCGGTCGTCAGGTTTCCACACATTCTGCTTCCGCTCACAGAACCTTGTGTGTGATCCAGGCAAAAGAGCCACCAGAATTTTTTTTTTTTAAGTTGGCCTATGGTTTTTAAAAAGCAACCAACTGGGCCGAGGTCAGCATTCCTCTCAATTATGGAAGTACATATTATGTTCCCGTGTGGAATGCAGGCGGCCGCTATTTTTAAACCCCAGAGTCACTGCACTTGTCATCTCTGCCCAGTTTGAGAGACTTGGAAGCACACAGCCGAGAAGCTGGTGGCTGCTTTGGGAGCAGGAAGGACACGGCCCAGGACAGAGCATTTCTGGGGCAATGGTGAATCTGATGCCATGGCAAAGTATGTCGCTCTCCCCCAGGGGTTGCTGAAGTTCTGAGGTGCAGCATCTCTCCTGGGTCAGACCCGTGCTCTGGTTGACAGTTCTCTTCAGCATGTTGAGAAAACAGAGGTTCTCCTGTTACATTAGACAGAATGGACATTTGAATCTTGGCATCTCCTCAACATGACGTTTTCTGCTGCACAACCAAAGTCAGCAGCGAGTGAGAAAGTTGATTTGAAAATCTCACATGATTATAGAGTGATAAAACCAAAATGTTAGAACTAGAAGGAACTTCAGGGATTCCCTCATGCTGGAAAGGTACCGTTTTCCTCGTGGACAACAAGTACAATCTGAGAAAGGACTGTGACAGCCGTCACAGGCGTGAGAGGCGTGTGGGTGGGTGGGCCTGTGAGGTCACTCTATCCTCATCTATTGTTTTAACTGAGGCCCTAAAGATTAGGTGCCTTATCCAGAATTGGTTAACTAGCTACTAGTTACTGGTGCTAGATGATACCTCTTGAATACTGGTCCATGTTTTATTTATCCTCTCTGAATCCCATCACCTGATCATACGGCATCTTTTTTTAAATTATGGTTGCATCTCAGATATGTTTATATTGCTATAGAAACTAAATTTCTCAGAGCCATCTGTGTCCTGACATTGATTAAGCATGCTGAGAAAGGCGCAGGGCAGTGAAGTTTACAGAAGAAAATAACAAAATCCCTGGGCAGGGGGGGGACACAGAACTCCATCAGTATAAACTAAATTTCTGTGTAAGCCTCAGTCACAGAGAGCAAAACCACAAAATGTCACTGCAGTTTTTAATATTTCCTACAAGGTGGAACCTGAATTTAAAACTGGTGCTTTTGGGCCCGATATCTCAGAGCTTTAATACACTTTTCTTTGACCATTCTCACAATACTGGGTCATGTGGTCTTCGGGGAGGACCGTCCGTTTCTGTGGTCCCAGATTGCCAACACACACAAGCTCTGTGGTCGGTTCCTTTTTGGTTAAATTGAACTCATTCGGTGAAAACGTGTTTAAGGGATTGTGTCCTGAAAAGTGGTAGAGACACCAACCATCACAGGGTCAAGAACCCTAACAGGACACCACAAACACAGCAGTAACCGAATTCAACACCCAAGTGGCACAAGTTCCCCCCTTTCCACATGAGGAAGAACTCCAGAGAAGTGGAAATCTGAATTATGTAGAAGAGTGAGCAGAAGAAAAGGAAACAAGTACATGAGTGTTTTCCCCACGCAGGACCCTTTTCATCAAGTGCCACAAAATATGAAGGGGCTAAAACCGAATCATCGGTAGGACGATAAAGATACAAAAGCCAGTACAATTCCAGCTCCCACTTCTCTGTAGAAAGGGGGACTTCTTGGGTTCTGGTGCTGTTGACGTAGGCTTTCCATCTTTCTTCAGTATATTTCTAAACTTTTAAAGAGTAAACAAAACACAGAGTTGCGGTAGACTCGTGTAAAAAGGGCTCATGGAGGAAGTATTCCGGCTCCACCCATCACCAGCAGTGCGCATGCGCCGGCTGCGTCGCACTCCACGTGGTCCGCTCTGGACCTGATGGCTCGCGAGATAAGCCCCGCGTTTATGTGTCCACAGCCTAAGGGAAGGCGTGCACGGGGCTCCCGATCAGATGCAGAGGATTCTAAATGAGAAATGTAATTTGTTTTGAACCTGCTCTTTAATCCCTTTCCGTGGTTGAACGTTTGTCTTTGGGAATGGAGCGGGAATTGGGTTGACTACCCCCTCGTGGTCTTTCAGCCCATTGCCGAGGGCATGTTGAAGGAGTTACGGGTGGTCTGCATAGGAAGAAAGCGTGCGTCGTTCAGTGTGGGCGAAGTAATTCTTTCCTGAGTACTCTGAAAATCGTGGCCAGGGCCAGCATAATTCAATAATGTTCATCATTCAAGAATCAGTGGAGCCGGTCCTGCGTGGTTGTATGTGTATTGCCTCGTTTGTCCCCATCACAAGCACTGTGGGGGAAAGCTATTTTTATTGCCCCCATTTTGCAGATGCGGGTACTGAGGCACAGAAAACTATCTTCCCCAGGAGAGTGGCGGAGCCAGAATTGGACCCTTCCTGGTGGAGCCCCCGAACAGTGCTGTGTGGCCTCTCCTGTAGAAGCTAGCAGGCCGGGAGGGACGCTCCAGCTGGGAGTCTGAGGCCCCCCTTCGGGCTCTGGGTTCCACGAGAGGTTCTCTGCGAGCCAGTTCTAGCGGCGTCCACTCGGACTGTAAAAAGCCGCGCTGCTCCGGCTCGCGGCCGGGTCTCGGGAAGGGCTATAAATAGAACTAACGGCCGCTCGCCGGGCCTTCCGGCAGCGGTTCTGTCTGAACACCCTGCAGCACGAGTGGTTCCGCGTGTCCAGTCAGAAGGCAGCCAGCCCGGCCATGGTCGGGGACTACCTAGCGGCGTTCGCGGCCGTTTCCCCGGACGTCCTCCGCCACGTCATCAACATGGCCGACGGCAACGGCAACACGGCGCTGCACTACAGCGTGTCGCACTCCAACTTCGAGATCGTCAAGCTGCTCCTGGACGCCGGTGCGCGCGCCGCCCGGTCCCCTGCCCCGCCTGCCCCCTGCGCGCGGGGGCGACTCGCCTCGGCCCCGGGACCACCCCACACCCTTTCCCGTCGCTTTCCCCCGCCGCGTGGCGAGGACACCCTTCTTGAGTCATGGAGGGGAGGCGTGAACTTGGGGGGGAGCCGGGGGACTCGGGCTCCACATTCCTTCGGAGAGGAGGTTTTGAGGCTCTTCGGGCTGCAGTTCAGCTGCATTCGGGGCGAGGCGTCCCCCTCCTCGTGAGCATGACTCAGGGCCGCTGCGGAGCGGAATCCCGCGGGCGGGGCGGTGTCGTCGTCCCCGTCCCCCCCCCCGGACCAGTCACCTTCACGGTCTGCAGGCCGCTCTTCTTGCCCTTGCTCACGACCCCATCCCCCAGTCTGGCAGAGGTGTGCCTTTAGCCAAGATGGGGACCCCGCAAAGCCACTGACAGATTGTAGTGGAATCCTGACCATTCCCACCGAGATAGACCCTGTTACTGAGGACTCGGCATGGAGTGTAAAGTGTTACGCTTATATCCGAGCCCTAGTAATGAGAACAGTGACAATTCTTGTTTATACTTGGAATGTCCCATCCCAGAATATAGCCACTGCAGGGCTTATGTAGCAAGCTAGGGTGTGCTGCGTAGAAGGGCCTTTGGAAGATGGTGAACTTCCAACTTCTTGTTCAGCTAGAATAGCCCAGTGGTACATACAGTGCCCGAGTCACTCTGATTTATTTTCGAAATACATATTTCTACTTCTAGTATGTGACTGATACAGAATTTATAGTACCTCGGTCTTAAATTAGTGAGAACACAATGTGAACGTTTGATTTAGCATGTGCAATAAACTTGTCCAGGTTCCCCATACTGCCTCTTGATCCAGCTCTCTAATTTCTTCTATTCTGTTTTGGGGAAATTAGATTAATGCAGAGAAGTAACCAAGCAGATTTATCCCCTTTTCTAAGTTTGCTTATTCCCGGCATATGGGACTACGTTAGGCTAAAACTGCTTCCATCTTAGAGGAAGGAATTCCAAGCCTCTTTCCCTTTATACTTTCCAGGCTATAAACAGAGCTGTGACTATAAACTCAGCCCACGTTGTTGTTTAAACAGAGAAGTGGATAGTTTCCCAAAGAGCCAAAAACAAGATGTCAGATTACTCTTGAAAGTAACAGTTTTAATCTACCCTTGGCAAATTTGTGTGGACAAGAAATTTTGGTAAATTAAATTATGTCAGTGCCACGGTTGGATGGCTTTGGTTAATCACCCTACTAGATGTACTTGACCCTGTAATGCCCACCGTCACAGGCTGAGACCGGGGCTCCCGTCCGGCATGTTGGTGAACGTAGGTGACTGCAGCCTCTGCAAACAACCGAAC
>JAQQSY010006929.1:0-10763 GCA_028646535.1 Procyon lotor
TCTACAAACAACTACAGCCAGCGTTTCTCAAACACAGACTGCGTTCCAGATTCTGTCCTAAGTGCCTCTCCAAGGCCTTGGCTGCCCCATCCCACTGAGTAAGAGCAACACATAATGACAATAGTAGACTCAAGTACAGTGCAGAGCTGGGTTTCAAGGGTTTCCACAATCCCGCGAGATTGGTACTCTTACCGGCCTGATTTTATGGCTAAGAAAACAGAGAATCTGAGAGGTTAAATGAGTTGCCCCAGGCCACACAGCAAGAAGTTCTCAAAACCAAGCCTTCCCAGCCCCTACCCTTGCCTGTGTGGGCTGCACCCGTAGTCCCAGCCCCGCAGACAGGCTCCAAAGTTCCAGCAGCTTTCCCTCCGCCCCTCCTCAAGCATCATGCCAGCGGAGACAGGATCTCCCTCCCATCGAGGAGGTATAATTTCTGCTTCCCCAAATAAGAGATTAGAGTTTATGGCCTTGGCAGTTCAAGAGGGAATGGCCCATAATCATGAATAATAGAGGCTTTGTCTCTACAACTCCAAATATCCAGCGGCAAAGTGAACAATTCCGACTTCACGCTGTTTCCAAATCTCCAGATGGTTGGCAGCATGAATAGAGCTGGGCAGAGCCCAGGCTTCTGGTCATAAAGGCGTAGATTTGAATATCGACTCTGTCTTACTAGCTGTGTGACCTCGAGCTAGTTATTAAACATCCCCGGACCTCAGTTTCCACTGCCGTATAACTAGAATAACAGCTGCATCGCGGGACTATCGTGCGGATTTCATGAAATTATATGTAAAGTGCCTGGCCGTCAGGAGGTCCCCAATAAATGCTGGCCCGTTCCCCTCTCCCCCACCTCCTTGTTGCCGTGAGGCTCTGCGGCTTTGCTTTCGCTGAGCAATCTGACTTCTAGATGTGCAGCAGTGGGCCGGGGATGAGACAGGAAGCATTGCATCAGGCTAGGTGGGGAGAGGCAACGCCACAGCTATGACCCAGGGACACCATCAAGGTCATGCTCATCCATAGAAGACCTCCTGCGCTCGAATCTTGAGCAATGTTACTGGGAACCCTTGCAGTAATAGTGAAGAGCTTTCCTTATGTAGTTAAGCCTCCTATGTCCAGAGTTATATGGAAGTTACCCATTGTTAACTGATGAAAATCAATACAGCCTTCCACGTCCAGAATGTTTTCATTTTTCTCAGGCCATGCAGTCAGAACCCTGATAAGGCCAACAAAGTGTCCACTGGGAGAGGAAGTCAGGGCACTTGGTTGAATACACAAATCAGAATGATTTATAGTCCTCGTGTTCGTGGTTTATCTAAGTCTGCAGGAACTGCTGAAGTGCCTAAAAAAGGCAAACATTGCCATCGTGTAGGATGAGGGAGGAGAATTAGGACTTAGGAGTCAGACACCGAAGGGCTTGAATCCCAATTCTTTTGTTATTTGCCGAATAACTCCGATAGTGAATTTTCGGAGTCTAAGGGTCTCTTCACCTACAGTGGGGGGACAATACTAGCCCCAGCGTCCCCGAGTTGTGACCACAGATTCTCAAACTCAGCCGTGCATCGGAACCCCCTTGTAGGCTTGTGAAAGCACAGAGATTAAACCCACTCCGAGACTTCGACTGGGTACCTCTGGGGTCAGACTGCGAATGTGCATTTCTAACAAGTTCGTAGGTGATGCTTTTGCTGCTGGTTCAGGGACTCACTTTGAAGGGATAAGGGTCAGTCAGATGAAAAACGCCGTCAGACCATCCAACCTGTCATGATGACCGGATGGTGGTGATGACAGTGATGATGATTGAAGTCGTCAGAGCGCCTTCTCATGTGCTTTTTTTCCCCAATCCTTAGGTGTGGGCAGAAGAAGAAGCTGGTGATCAACAATGGCAATGGAGCAGTAGGAGACCGGAAGCCAAGTGGAATCAACGGAGAGGCCAGCAAGTCTCAGGAGATGGTGCACTTGGTGAACAAGGAGCCCTCGGAGACCCCCGATCAGTATATGACAGCCGACGAGACGCGGAACCTGCAGAACGTGGACATGAAGATTGGGATGTAACAGCCATGCTGCGGCGACCTTGGGGATATGGCACTTGGAGACATCACCATAATAAGGAGCTGGGACACTTCACAGATGCGACATGCTACTGATTGTTTCATTTGGGGATCTTTTTTTAGTATAAAATTTTCTACTCTTTTTTGTTTTTTTGCGTTTTGTTTTTTAAAGTCAAGTCCAGTTTGTAAAAACAGCATTGCTTTCTAAAACGAGGACCCAACTGATAACCCACAGGAATCTGACTGTTCCAGTTCCCACCTAGAAGCCTCCACCCCCTAGGGCGCGCTCTGGAGGGCTTCTAACAAAAGCCACAAATTCGTCTTCCTGATCCGGGCCATCCCTCCACTCCCCCTCCCAGGCGACAGCCACCTGCTAGGACATCCCCCCAGGCTAAGAGGGATTGGTCCCTGGGAGGATATTTGAATGGGTCCACATCCCGCCCCCCTCCTGCAGCCCAGTCCCTGGGCATCTGTTTCCGGTGGACTAGGGGTTGGAATGTACTGGTTACACAGGCCCCTCTGAAGACCCCCTGGAAATTTGTCACGTGCTTCTGGGAAATACCCAAAAGGTGAAGCTATTTATCTGTAGGAAGCTATTTATCTGTTTTTTTGAAATATTAAACCCTGGAGGTCCTTTGATCAGTATGACTTTTTTTTTTTTTTGGTTATTTTGTCAGAGGCATAAAGGGTTCATGATTGATAATAAATATCTGTACTTCTTCCACCTTTACCCTTTGTGCTGTGATCCTTCAGTTTTTTTCACCAGCAAGGTCTGGTTCCCAAAAACTCATCGGGAAGATGTGAGAAGGCCCTCCTAGAAAATCTTCATCTCAGAGCCACTAAGCCCCTATTCAGGCTCTACTCAACCAAACCCCAGAGAGAATCAAGGAGGATAGTACTATTTGATCTCTGAGGCTCCAAAGACTTTGTCCCATCTTAGCACTGGAACTGCGAGGGGGAGGAGCCTCAGCCACTTTTATGTGAGAGCGGCCACCCGTTCTCTGCCCTGAAACGCTGTGAAAAGTCACATTACATCGCAGGACCTACCGTTTGTGGCGTCCCATTTCATAGACGCTGACCCTGCTAAGTCATGTCCAAAAACATTATGGGAGTACCTTTTGACCTCTTGTAATAAAAAGAGAAGCCAGTGGAAATGAAAGAGAGCATAGACAGTAGCCAACTGGTTGCCACAGGTTGGGGAAGAGGGAGGCAGCTGTGTGGATCCTGTTTGAGTATTTTTATGACTGTATTTGTTTATACTTTAACAAGCCAGCTGTCCCTGATGCAGTTGCTACTCAGGGTAATTTAAGTGCCTGGGAAGTCCCTCAGAGGGATACAGGGCTACCCGCCGTTGGAGTCTTAGCAGCGGAGAGGCAGGTTTGTGACCAAATGAGAGAATAATGGCTTTATGCCTTGCTCGGCAAGTCCTCAGTCTTTATTGCTTAGTTCTGAGGTCTCATTGGTCCTGGAACTTCCAAAGATGATTTGTAGTAGAAGAAATTGGATAGAAGAATTGAATAAGGACTCTTATTAAATGAGACCTCCTTCCTTATGGCCCCACAAAGAGTCATCTGTTGCTTAAACTGGTAGGTTTAACTGGTGACGTTGCTAAGACCAAAGGGGAAGAGAGGAGGAGGAGGAGGAAAAGAAAAAGAAGGGGGAGGAAGAGGAAGAGGAGGGAAAGGAAAAGAAGTAGTAGGAGTTGGGTAATGGGAGGCGGAGGAGGAAAAGAAAATAGGTCCCGTGTGAGTCAGGGCTGGTCAGGAAGGATCAGGAAGGATCTGTTTTTAAAAGAGAGGCTCACTTTCTGCACTCATTTCCAATTTCTGTCCCCTACCCACTCTCAGGACCACCTCCCAATCAGGATCTTTGAAAACTTCCTTCTGTGAACTTCATCGGCCAGTTCCATATCCAGCTGTCCGGTTTTCTTTCTATCTTCAAGTGGAAAGAAAAAAGGACATCTAGCCACTCCCTTTACTGTTTTCTATTTTCTAATTTCTATTTTCAAGTGCTCCCTGCTTTCCAAGAGCTTTCCTGGTCTGCTGCAGACACCCTCACTCTGGCTCTCTAGCCACTCCAGGATTCGATTCGGGACGGCTATGCCAGGTTTGATCTGTCCCCAGATTCTCTTCAGGGTTACGGATAGTCTTACTAAAATCTCACCGCTAGGGATGGTTTTCTTTTTCTAGAGATTTCCAATAAACAGGCTGAGATAGGTGATTGTTCTCTATTTTATTTTCGACTTTCATACGATCTTTCCTTTTGTTACTGTTATAGTCCCTCCCTTGCACATACCTCTGTGTTCTCAGACAGGAATGGGAGAGGTCCAGAGCGTCCAGCCCTTGGATCCAGTACCCGTCCAATATTGCCCTGAGTTCATGGAATAGGATGTGTTCTCTCCCATTTGAAATAATGATGTCATTCCATTAAGCTGAGAGTTTAAGAGGCCATTTTTCCCACAATTGTAAATCTTCTGTGTCTCCTGAGGGTTGCCTTTAAATTAACACTGTGTGAAAATAAAATGGGGCAAGAGACTCTTTCCTATCCATATTCTGTAGATTCTAGCCTGGCAGAATGGGATTCTCCAGCAGAACCTCCCAAAGTTTTATATTGAGACCATGATGCCAAGGACTGGTTCCATAGCCAATGTTCATTCAATACTTGTACAGCAGAGGAGTCATAGAAAGGAACCTCTGACTTCTCTAGAAATGTTATGTGTACTTAATAAGAAAACGTGGTCCATTTACTTTTATGTAATAGTATGCCTTTCTATAAATCACTTCTGTTGAGTTTCAAAGAATAGCTCATTGTTCATGCATGTACAGTGACCATTGTTACTTTGATTTGTCACAGCACACCCTTCCCCTGATTTTTGTATGCTTATTGATGGACCAGTAGTAACGAGGAAAGCATGATATGTATATTGCCCAGTTAAAAGCACTTATTGGAAAATACCAAAAGGTTACTATTAAAAGGCTAAAGGAAACGGACTCAGGAGTCTCTGATTTAAAAAGAAGGGAAGTCTTGGAGGGGCAGAGCTGTGATGATCTAGCTGTCTGGGTAATTTAGAAACACAAGGTTAAAAGTTTGTGAAGTGACTGAAACCTTACTCTCATTGTTTCTAAAAAAAAAAAAAAAAGGCACATGGACTTTTACCACTTCTTGAGGGTCAGTCTTCTTTGGGAGAAAGTTTAATTTTCTCTAGTAAATGTGGGGTCCACAGAGCTCAAATTAAATAAGATATCTTGAAGTGTTAGTTCTTTAAAAACCGAGTACTACTCCTGGACTCCCATGCAAAGAGAGAGGAGTGAACATACTCCCCTCCATTCTCTCATACAAGCCTCTGAAAAGACAATAGATAGCCCAAAAAGGTGTAAACCAAGGGGATCAAAGAGAATGGAAGAAGAGACAATGGGAACGAAAATTTGAAGCTGGAGAGTGCCCGTTCATTGGTAACAGCAAATCCGGAGAAGCTGAATCCTAAGCCAGCAGTGAGGAAGTTGAGACAGGTCAGTTGCATGTGTGATGCAGACCCCCCACCAAAGGCTCAGAAATTGGCAGCATTAGCTACTTCCGGGATGTGCTGGAGAAGATGGGACTAAAATTAGGAGTCTACTTATGATGCGGTTAGAACCCCAGCTCCCTCTTCACTCCAAGTAGCTGAGAGACTATTCTTTCCGAATCCCAACCAGTGACCAGAAATCCATTCAAGAGGACAAAACAGAGAGTCTCTGAGGGGCAATAAGACATATCCCATTGACACTAGAAATACCATACCGAGAAGTGAAAACATACATAAGGAATGTTGAGACTCCCTTGCCTTCTCCCCACAGCTTGGCTTCCAGAATGCCAGCAGCCAAGCCTGTATCCGTTAGGTAGAAGTTCAGTCTTCCTGGGGAATCTGCTAGGCCTGAGAGAAAACTCTGATGATGCTAACATGAGACTTCCGCCAAGGAAATGGCCCAGCAAAGCAAGCTGTCTTGAAGATCACATCTCAAGCTATGCCAGCCACAAAGGGCTCTTAGCTTCCTTTGGCTCCCTCTTATACATCAGAAGTGGAGGTGATTCACAGAGAAGAAAACTTTAAAAAACATCATTAATAACCTCCTTAAGATTAAGAGGAGATCATATATCAATGAAACAAGAACACAACACTAACATAAAAAGGAACATTGAAGGAACGCCTACAAAAAAGGAGCTCTTTAAAATTTAAACTCTAGGGGTGCCTGGATGGTTCAGTCGATTAAGTGTATGCCTTCAGGGTCCTGGGATCAAGCCCCTGTTTCAGGTCCCCTGCTCAGTGGGGAGTCTGCTTCTCCTTTTCCCTCCCTCCCTCCCTGCTCATGCTCTCTCTGTCTCTCAGATAAACACAATCTTTAAAAAAATAAAATAAAATTTAAACTAAAAACCACAAATTGAAAATTTGTTTTCAGAAGCTCAATAGAAGATTTGGAAAATAATATTGAAGAAATATCCCAGAAAGAGAGAAAAGACAAAACAAAGGAAACAGAGGAGAAAAGATAAAAGTAGGGAACCACTCTAGGAAATCTAACTTGTGATTGATAGGAGTTGCAGAAAGAGCAAATGAAGAGGAAGGATTCATTCAAGAATAAATTTAAAAGATTTCCCAGAATTGAACACAAATATCTAGACTAAAAGGACCAAGTGAGTGCTTGGCACAACGGGTGAAAACAGACCCACATTAAAACACATCATCTTCAAAATTCATCACAAAGAGGCAAAGAGATCGTTCGATATGCCTCTGGAGAGGGAAGATTGATAATACAGACAATTAAGGATCAGAATAGAATCAGACTTCCCAAGAGCTACATAGAAGACCATGAAAAAGTGCCCTCAAATTTCAGACAGAAATAGTTCCCAGCTAGAACTTGAATTTAGCTAACCGACAAATTAAGAGAGAGGGTAGCATGAAGGCATTTCAAATATGCATGGTCTCCAAACCTATCCACCCAGTTTCAGGCAACTCCACAGGAGGTACTCCATCAAAACAAGGGAGTTAACTGAGAAAGAGGAGGGCATGGGACTCAGAGAGCAAAATAAAGGGAATTCCTACGATGATGACAAGGGGAAATCCCAAGATGGCAGCTGCCCAGCGCTAGGGACCAACCCACCCAAACTGAAGTACTGACAATAAGTGAATGGATCTCTAATGAAGAAGAAAGTTACATTTTTGGTTCTAGCAGTAAGCTATCGGTGTATTAAAAACCACTCCAAAAATGCAGTAACTTAAAACAACAAACATTTCTTTCTCAGGAGTCTCCCCATTGCCTGGGTGCTGCTGCTGATCTGGGAAGAGCTCAGCTGGGCGTGATTATACTCACACATGTGTCCGTGGTTAACAACAGGTCAACTAGAACCTATGATGGCTCCATCCGGCATGGCTGGGAAGATGAGGCATGGTCTCCTCCCGTGTGGCCCCCCTGTGTGTCCCTCACATGCCCCCAGCTGCCTGATCAAGCCTTGGCAGGGATCGAGGTGACAGTAGATGCCCACAAGGCTTCTTGAGGCCTAGACCGGGAACTGGCTCTCCATCATTCCACCATGTACTAGGGACCCGACAGAGCGCAAGGGCAGCCCAGACTTAAAGGGTGGGAAACAGGTTTCACCCTTGAATGGGAGAAGCCGCAAAGTCACGTTGCAAAAAGTGTGGTTGCAAGGAGGCCAATGATCGGTGTCATTAGTGTAATCAATCTATGAGTGATGCGTTGAAAGTTCCTTTGGTGCTTGAGTGCACCTCTCATGTTTACACTTAAATACATGCACCATCTTGGCCATGTGGGCAAGAGCTTTAATTTAGAAAACCGTAAACAACTTCATAAACGCCACGTTTATTGGAAAAGGAAGGAGCAGGGTCCTGTGCGAAGCTGTGTTCCAGAGATTATCCGATACCGTAGAAAGAGTGTAGGCTTTAAGGCTGACTCTATCACCTAATTGCAAGCCTGTCCACACATATGAAATACTTGGAGTCTTAATTTTCTTGTCTGTAAAAGAAGGACCATGAAAATTCCACGGGGCCACTCTAAAGATTAAATGAGGTCATAGTACCTGGCGGGGTCTGGCCTCCATCAGGTCCTTGAAAATAGTGATTTCTAGCTGTACAACAGCTCGTTTCCCTTGTGCACACAGTAGGCACTTAACTTCTCTCACCATCCCCTCTGGTTTCCAGAACTCTAATCAGCTTTTAAGCTCTTAACTTAGGATGCCTGGAAACAGAATATTTTGGACTCCAAGGCTCTTTGATTTTCACAGCAAGTTCTTCTGCTTCCAAAGGCAGACGAAAGAGCAAGGAGTCCTGGAAGCCGAGTAGCTAGCCTCCCTTGATGAAATCCTAGCCCTTCAAGCTGTGGCTGTGGATTAACCAAAGTTGTGGCTCCACCCACCGCTTGGATCAAGATTTCCAGAAAGTTGCCTCACCACGCTCCTACCCAGGCCGAGCCCCTTCCTCTCCCAGCGCGACCCCTTTACCTTGTCCGGGCCTCAACACAGGTCTTGCTCTGCCACCTAATTAGTTGGCCCATGGGCCTGTCTTTTCCACAAGAGAGCAAACCTGAGGGCAGGATCCGGCTCTGGATCTCCCACACACGGCAGAAGGCCAAGATCAATAATGGCCCCCACTACCCGCCACGGAGCGCTTACAGATTCCTGGATTCACACACCTTTGAGTCATTCCTGTAACCCATGAAGGAGAATTCCCGTCCTGTTTTTAACAGGTGAGGTCCCTGCAGATGCAGGGAAGTTAATTATTGTCCCTAAGATACACACGTAGAAAGGGGTAGAACCTGGGATGGAGCTCAGCTCTGCCCAGAACCTCGGGACCTCCTATGCTTTGTTGCCTGTAGTCCGAAGTTTGGTAAGTTGAACTTGTCCAAATTAAGAGGTCAGCTCCGAAGGCTGTAAACCAGGTCAGCATGCCCTCATTCTCTGGGTCTGGTGGGACTGAAGGAGGCTTCCAGAAACCACAGGAAGGGCTTGGGAATGAGTAGGTGAAGGTACACTCACCCATTAGGCCACATTGGTGATAGAATTGATTTAGGAAACTGTAAACAACCTCATAGATGTGTTTATTAGAAGGGAAGTATGATTTCTGCCTTGCTGCCTGGGCAAAGGGTCAGGGGAGCGGGAAGTCTGGCTGGGGCGTCCTTCTTTCTCAATAACCAGCGCCCCAACCTCCAGCCCCATTCCCTGCCCGGGTTGACATCTGCACTTCAACACCAGTAGCTTGCCCGTCAGGACTCCCCATAACCCGCCCCCTCAACCCACCCCCTCAGGCTTCCAGACTGTTTGCCTCATCGTGTGATGACTACTGTTTTCCAGAAGTCTAGTCCAAACCACTTCCTCTTCCCTCACTCCCTACAGAAGAATGGCAAGAACCTCAGGAAAGGCAGCTCTGGTTGAGTTAGAAAATGGCTGTCTTTAAAGAAAATTCTGAGTACAAATCGAATCCTATCCCTTACTCCCTATATGAGCTTACATAAGCTTTGGAATGGCTCTGGGCCTCGGTTTCCTCATCTGTAAAATGGGAACCATCATTACCACCGGAAAGACAGATGAAGGATTAAATGAAATCATATATGTAAAAGTGCGTGGGGAACAGCAGAAAGATTTACATAGGGTTGTTTTTCCTCTTTCCTGCCATCTTCAACATTTTTCTCACAGGAACACGTAGTAGGGACCTCATAGAATATGAGACATGGTGTGGGGCAAGTTAGGGGTATTCTAAGAATTTCTGAGCCCCTCCTGCCCTTGTAAGAACTGGGGTCCTAAAAAACCCCCCAATCTGAGATTCCCAAATACCCATTAGATAGGAGAAGAGGTTCTCCCTCCTGTTTTCTGAGGAAGGGTGGAACATATATGCTTATTATTGTATCTTACTACACGAAGACCCTGCCCAAGAGGGACTTCGGGGGGGATTTGAGTGAGGAGAGAGGAGATGCGGTTGGAATTCTCGGGGCCTCGCTCCGGAGAGCCCAGCCCACACCTGGGGAACCTTCTGTGGAGAAGTGGAGAGACAGGTTTTCAGCGGTAAAGGCTTCTGGGCAATTCAAACTTGAGGCGAGGTTACTGGAGTTCAAAAAGAACTGTACCTTTTATTTTCTCCTCCTCCAAGGATTCTTTAAATCTCATTAAGGAATGAAGAAAGAAATGGCAGGAAAAGCTATCGGAAGGACAAAAATAGAATTAAGAGGAATACAAAGAAGAGCAAGACTTGAACAAAGGTAATGAAAGCAAGTTGGTACTTTTTAAATAAGGCCTTTCTGTATACGGTGGAGAGAGCACCCCCAGTGAGTCCCCAGACTCTCCTAATTCCCAGTGAGGCTGGCTGGCTGCAGTGCCCGTGCAGGTTAGACTGGCCACGCTTGACCTCTCTGCTCTTCGGTCCCCTGAAGCCAGTCTCCCTGGGTGCCGGGATGGCACCTGCCTCACTACAGGGTCTAGCCTGGGGCGGGGGGTGGAGTCATTGGAAACGCTGGGCTCTGTCTTAGGGCAGCCCGGGGCTGGGACATCTCGCAGCGGAACATCTCTCAACACCCCACCCTCTGCTGTAGGTCTCTTTCTCCTTCAGCAAAATTTCGAGCTTTGTGTAAAACCCAATCAAGAAAGTCCTACGCGTTCATCTGGCAAGCCAAGGATGGGATTCCCACGTAGGTTCACGTCCTTTGAGAATTTGTTACTTTCCCTGTATGGACCCAGCTTGTTGGC